>PVLC010002678.1:92155-110286 GCA_004027655.1 Graphiurus murinus | reverse complement strand
CCCAGCATTCGGGAGGCTGAGACCGGAGGATCCGGGTTCGCGGCCAGCCTCAGCTACCTAGTGAGGCACTCCGCAACTTAGTGAGACTCGGTTTCAAAATAAAGAATAAAAAAAAAATAGGGCTGGGGGTGTAGCTCGGAGGTAGAATGCCCCTGAGTTCAATCCCCAGTACCGCAAAAAAAAAAAAAAAAAAAAAAAAGACAATTGAACTAAATAACTAATTTTCAATACTAACTATTCTATTTGTTAGCTATCGGACCTTGGGAAATATTTCATTTTCTCACAAGGGGCTAACCATGTCTACTTCATAGGATTTGAAGATGAAAATGTCACTGAACTCCAGATAATCATTAATCCTCTGCTCATTTCCTAACCTCCTTCTCCTAAAGACTGGAGAATTTGACAACTATTAGTTTCATTGTTGTGATTCAGGTTAGGTTACTACTAGAGTAATTTTTGTGTTCCCATTTTAGATACTAAAGTTGTTTTAAGAAAGCAGCTTAATTGTCTTTTGGTTAATTTTACAACTTTTGACAGATATTTGCCTATATAATATATATGGCAAAAATGTGGTCAAAGTATGAATTATCAGTTTTATAATTCATATGCCTCCTTTGCAGATGAAAATAATGCTACATTAATATTAATTTTTAGATGTATTAATTTTAAAACAAAACAACCGTCTGAAATAATCCTGCACATCCACAATTATCATTTTTTAAAAATGAGACTGGAATGAATTCCTCCAAAAAAACCTTACAATGTACTCCTTTGTTCTAACCACATTGCTCTGAAGTGTATTTCTTAGCTGACTCAAATGATAGGTTTCTGACATGGTTCATCACCTACTACCAAACTAGCAGGAACACTTGTTTTCTGGTCTCATTTTTTTATGATGCTGGAATCAGACAGAAGGAAATACAAATCACTGAAGGCTAATTCACATTAAGGTAGAGTGTTTATTTTATGCTGCTCAAAGCAGATTTACATCTTAATTATTGTTTTGTGCCCATAGGTTATTAGACATTAAAAATAGGTCTCTAGCCGGGTGTGGTGGTGCACGCTTTTAATCCCAGCATTTGGGAGGCTGAGACCGGAGGATCCGGGTTCGCGGCCAGCCTCAGCTACCTAGTGAGGCATTCCGCAACTTAGTGAGACTCGGTTTCAAAATAAAGAATAAAAAATAGGGCTGGGGATGTAGCTCGGAGGTAGAATGCCCTTGAGTTTAATCCCCAGTATCGCAAAAAAAAAAAAAAAAAAAAAAAAAAAAAAATAGATCTTTAAAGTACAATACAGGGCCAACAAAGTAAAATTGCTTAGTTCAGAATTCGATAATTTTATTTTTAGATTATTTTTTTCTGAGCTAACAATAAAAAGTCAGCTATATGTGGTTGCAAACTGCCAAAGAGGCCTAAGTGAAGCCTTTGAAAGGCTTGGTCTAGTTCAAACAAGAGTTGCAATCAGTGAAATAAGGGGCACTTATGCTCATGTTTTATTTTTATCTGAGTGTGCACAGAAAGTGATTAGGTGCCTTTATAGTATCTGTGGTCTAAAACAGACATGGATATAAAGACATAGAGAACAAATGGTCACAACAGCCCGAGTTACCCAGTAAACAGCAGCATTATGCTTTGGTCAAATATAAGGCTCCTAACAGACTTATAAAATAAAGTTGTGTGTGTGTGTGTGTGTGTGTGTGTGTGTGTGTGTGTGTGTGTGTGTTTCTTCTTTATTATAATTTTCATGGGAGTTTATGTAGTAGGTTGGGGAAATAAGGGAGATATAAAAACGTAGGCATCATTTACTGAGAATTTGCTGCTTTGGTAAATTTCAGTGTGTCATCTCTCAAATCTTTATTAACTAGAATAAATTTGAGGGTTACAGAATAACATGATGCAGAAAATTAGATCTGAGTAATGATCATCAAAATTTGTGCAAAAATCTGACCCCAAACATTGCTACTTCTACATGCATACTACTGTAGACCTGTTAAAACCTTTGATAGAGCAGTTTGATGAGGAAGAGAATAATGATGATTAGTCTAAGTGAGGTAAATGAAGGTACAGAAACAAGACACAATTCCAAAATAAGAACTTTACTCTTATTTAAAACAATAGGTCTTTCCCCAATTCTTTTCTTGTGTAATTTGATACCAAATTTATTCTTTTGTATAATTCTCTTATCAAATGTATTCTCTCCATAAATATTAATATAACTGTTAGAAGCCAGGAGTGGTGGCCCACACTTTTAATACCAGTACTTGGGGGGCTGAGCCAGGATGGCCACTGGTTCAAAGCCAGACTGGCAACTTAGGGAGACCCTCTGCAACTTAAGGAGACAGTGTTTCCACATAAGACATAAAATCGGATTGGGGATATAACTTGGAGTTAGAATGCCTCTGGGTTCAATCCCCAGTACATAATTATCATAATATATATATATATGTATATATAATATGTATATAATATGTATATAATATACATATTATGATAATATATATATTACATATCTGCTAGCACTAAAAATATATTACTGGTTATTTTGACTGATATACAGTATCCATATCACTATCTTAAGGGGAAATATTCATCTGAACATTTTAATTGAAATAACAGAATAACTTTATAACAGTAAGCTTTTCACAATGTAGAGAAGCTATCTTTGTAGCTGAGAAAACTATGAGATTTTATCTTTTTGTGCCCCTTAGTATACATGAAAGCCATCATTACTTTCAGATGCAAGAGTTACTCCATAAGTAATTTGAGGATAAAAATACTAGCAGTGTTCTTCAAATATGAAAACTTAAGATTAACTTGGCATCTGCATATTGATCATATAATTTTCTGTGTAGGCATATCATTACTTATTTGTAGGAGGATTCTAATTGTATGTCTTTGAATTACTGTGGGCAATGACTGACAGCCAGGTGAATAACAATGGAACCAAAAATTTCAGCCTGGTTTGCAGTCTATTGTTCCGTGCAAAAACAAGGCTAGACTTCTTATTTAAAAGTCTCTGTAGCTGTGAAACCAACATTTTGTAAATTTGGGGGATATACTTGCTTTCTGAAAGGCTATCCCAAGAATATGTTGACTAGTTGATTCAATATTTGGTCAAGTTCCATTTGTGTTACTGATGACTAAAGTAAAGTTTTAAATTAATTAAGTGATAATAAATATTCTGAGTATAAAGATTAATTTAGGTTAAGCAAAAGTATGAAATTCACAATCAAAATTGAAATAATGTCACACTGCTAGTCTTTGCAAGGGATGGGTATGTAAGTCTGTTTTCTCATTAATCTGTAAGACAAGTAGCTGTCCCCTACCCCCCTGAATATGGATGTGCCATGGGAATTTAATGATATTTATATCCAATATAAGAAGCTAGTTGGTTTATTAAAATCAAATTACTGGTGTTTTAACTATACAGTGTCAATTAACAAGGCAGATATTTTCTTCAACTGAATTAACATTAGAACAAAATCCTTTTAATAGAGCAAGTAGGCTACAATTTGAAAATACAGCTCCTGTAGATTTTCATTCACTCTTGTGAAATTGACATTTACTTTGGCTTTCTGTGGTTGAATGTCTGCAATGGCCTGTAACTAAAAGGGAAAAGATAATCATTCTCAAAATATGCCTTCACTCCTGTACTTCCTAAACATAGTTATAATGTGAGTATGCATGTGAGGGAGAAAAACAAAGAAGAATGAGGGAATTAAAAATGAGTTAAGGAAGCCAGCCATGGTGGTACACACCTGTAATCTCAGTATTTGGAAGGCTGAGACTGGAGGATCTCAGGTTTTCAGCCACCCGTAACAACTTAGCAAGGTCCTCTGCAACTTAGAGAGACCCTATTTAAAAAAAAAATAAGTAGGGCTGGGGGAATAGCTTGAAGGTAGAATGTGTCTGGGTTCAACTCCCACAACATACACATACACACATACACACACACACACACACACACACAAAATAAACTAAGAACTGGGTACAATGGTGCATTTCTGTGATCCCTGTACTTGGTAAACTAAGACAGGAGAATTACAGGTTCAAGGCCAGCATGCTGTAACTTAACGAGACCATGCTTTAAAATAATATATAAAATAAAATAGGGCTGAGGATGTAGCTCAGAGGTAAAACTCCTCTGGATTTAATCCCCAGTACCCTTTCCTCCCACACACATAAATAAATTAATGGCTAAATATAAATATCATGGCTGCTATTATCTTCATATACAGTTAAGAAATTGTTAAGTGAAGGATGAAAAATGGAGATGAGGTGTATTAAAGAACAGAGTGAATCAATTAAATATTATTTAAATAGACTATTAGAAAATAGTCTTCATTTGAAGGAAAACTACAATTGTTGAAAACAATAACAGCAAAATAAACAATGAAATAACCACACTAATTTGATCAGAATATTATAGATCTGACCCCTTGTGTGTATGTGTATATATATTTTGTGATACTGGGGATTGAACCCAGGGGCATTCTACCTCCAAACCATACCCCCAGTCCTATTTTTTATTCTTTATTTTGAAACAGGGTCTCACTAAGTAGCTGAGGCTGGCCGCGATCCCTGATCCACTGGTCCTCCGGTCTGAGCCTCCCAAGTACTAGGATTACAAGTGTGTGCCATCAGGCCCAGCTCTTATATATTTTTCTAATGTTTGTTCTTCTCTCTATTCTCACTGCCATTGCTCTGGCTTCTTTTTTTCTTTTTCTTTTTTTTTGTGGTACTAGAGATTGAATCCAGAAACATTCTACCTCCAAGCCAGCTACACTCCTATACCTGTTTTATTTTTATTTTGAAACAGGGTCTGATTAGGTTGATGAGTCTTACTTCTTGCTGAGGCTGTCTTTGAATCTGTGACCCTCCTATTTCAGCTTCTTAAGTACTAGGATTATAGGTGTGCACTACCATGCCCAATTTGCCCTGGCCTTTTATTTTGCCCTGGCCATTTCTCTTCACGTAGCCAGTTTCTTTCCCTGCTGATCTAAACTTGACAGAGCTGGTTTGAAATGTAAAACTGACTTACGAGACTAAGGTAAAACCTCTAAGAACAAAGGATATGAAGAGTTGAAAGTTGATAATTATGTCTAGAGCCATATGGCTTAGGTGAAATAAAACAAATTGATTTATAATACATTTTTTGTTGTTTCCAAAAAATTACATTGCCAACTTCTTTCTTCACTTTTTTTTTGATGGAAATATTCTGAGTGCTTAAAAAATGATACATTCAAAATGAATAAAATAGCAGGTTTTCTTTTTACATTCATATCTCAAAATAACTCTACAGATGGTCTTCAAACTTTCCAAGAAAATAAACTTTGGAGAGAAGTCAAACATGAGACTTTTCAACCTAAAAATATACCACTCAACCTCAACAAAGTTGTGGATATGCTGTAACTAGAGATAAATTGACTAATTAGTGTTTTTATTGATACCAATATTGTCGTTTATTAAAGAAAGATATTGAATTGCTATTTAAAAATATTTACACTTGAATAAATACAATTACTTACATATGCTCAAGATTTAAATTTTTATTTTGTCATCATCAACAAATCATGATGAGAAATATTAAATTATTATCTATGGTTTATCAATAACTATTTGGTATTTCACCTTTTTTACTCTTTAGATAGCTATGAGGGTAGTATGGCAGATACCAACAAAGTCTGAGCTTTCACAAGTCTTTCCATTTCTTTTCTTCAAGCTACTGTTTTTCCCTTCATTGATGACTTCACATAACTGTAACTTCACTCTTGGTTTAACAACCTGTGTGTATTTAATTATATGAGAAATAGAAAGCCCTGACTTATACTGCAGTGATTGAGATTTTCTTATCCAAATAAAGACAATAATAACCAATTCAGATTCATTCTACTATCTCTATTTCAAAGATGATGAAATGGGGGACCAGAAAGGTTTTGTAACTTGCTGAAAGTTGCATACTTGTAAGTACTTTTTGAAAGATTCAAATTCACCTCCAGAATTTAAAGCTAATCCTTTTTTATACTACATAATTAAAATATTTTTATTAGGTTGAGTTACTTAGAATTGTCAATGATAATTTCAAATTATTCATCCTAAATGGTTAAGTAATATAACAATAATATGTTATATGTGTGTTACACACAAGAATTCTGTAATTGCATCTGTTGTTTCCTGGTCAATTCATAAAATTCAGATTTACTTAATTCAATAGATGAATAGGAAATACGATAATAACTAGATGAAGTTATTAATTCCAAACCAGTAGATTTTACTATATAAATATAGCTTTAATGTTAAATTGCCAGGAAATTTTCCTAACATTCAGTAGGTACTCCAGAAATATTTGCTCAATGAAGAATATTTTGAATTCAGTAACCTTCTTTGTAGGACACTATTTTAAACATACATTTTGAAAGAGGAAAATTATTACCTATTATTTTTAGTTACTATTCCGATGTCCAGTTATGTTATCTTTTGGAAACAAATTACAGATTTTACTGGGAGGATTTCCCCCACTTGTTCTGACACATTCGTGTTTTTCTTTTAAAGCATGGCTCAGGCCATCCACATTGTTAGCACTTCATAACATGTACCTCAGCATTACGTCTGGACCTTGTACATAAATCTGATATTGAATTAATTACAGACTCTTATGTTTATATCTTTATTAATTTATGAACTCCTTCAAGGAAAGAAACCTTGCTTTTGTGTCTATATTTCATGGGCTCAAGTGGCAATTAACAAATCTTTGATTAAAGAATGTATTACTCTGATTCCACAATTGTTTAAAGTGAACTATACACTTTGTAAAGGGGAATTTAATCTGAAAACATTTGGTTAAAACTTTCTAAATGAGACTTAATGACTTTATTTGGGGGGAAGGATGGGTTATATTCTGATTTTGAAAGAAAATAATAATGTGAGTTAAAGTGAATTTTGGAGAAATATTTGAATATGTGGAAATCCATAAAATAATTCAGAAGAGGAAGAAATGGAGAATCAGGTGGAGACAAATTATTTGGGCTGTAAAGGACATCAAAGCAAAGCAGCTCTGTGACTTTCAATGACCTCTACCTGAGCAAGAGCACAAGCAGGTTCAGGCTGGCACTTGAGCTCAATGGCTATGACTGTGGTCAAGATTTGATCAAATTTAGAAAGTTCTGCTCTGTTGCAACACCTCTTGTTATGAGGTTATCATAGATGGAATGAGGGGACAAAGTCTAAGGTTATGTAATAATCAGTGTAAGAGAAATGCAAGATTTGTAGTGTTGAGCAAGTCAGTTAGCTGTGGGCCCTGATCATTTCTAATATTCTTGCAGAGAATTACACACCCAAAGGCTTACTCCTCTTTGTATACTGGCCATCTTTGTAGCTAGTCACTCGACAACAAAGTAGGTTAAGGTAATCCCAGCATGGTTTCTGTGTGACTGGTTACTCCTGGGGGAGAGAGGATTGTTTCTATGATGATTGCTGCAATCACCATAGAATTACTCACTTAAAATGTGCAGAGGCCCTTGATGTTGGGAAAAAGGAGACAAGGGACCCAGCTCAATAGCATAAAGAGAAAGCGTCAATGTAAGCCTGGGAGGGACTCCCTCTTGGCAGAACAGAGAAGGCCACTCGTACAGTCTAGGGTGGGCATTTTATGGGGCAAGGACAGTGGAGGGGTCTGTTTATAGAAGACCTAATTGAAGACCAGTATAGATAGATACCAATTGGGTCAAAGTGGTGCACTTTTCGGTCCTTCTAAGTAGCATATTGGGTCATCAGGTGATAGCTTGAGGTTGGGACAGTGCAAAGAACAAGTGTCAGGTTCCTTCTTGGTAGGAGTCTAGTGGAAAGCACTGTTAAAGGTATAGAAGGGTTTGTTCTTTGTGATTTCACTGTTACATTGGTTCAAAATAAGAAAAAAAAATTCTAGTTGGCTGCTGTAGGGTGCCTCTAACGCTTGGCTTCTGTCCTGTGATACAACCCACTGTGTGTCCAGTTGTCACCTAGCCCTTCAATTTGAGAATTGGGGCAAATATGTCGATATTCATGCTGTTTTCTGTCCTGTGAGTAATAAAGACCTTTATTTTGACCCAGAAATCTCATATTTTCTATCAGCATCTGTGACACTACAACAAGGTAACTTGCTAGATTGTAAGTGTGGTGAAAATCTCAGACCCTTCTTTCTTGAAAATTGATGTTTCCTACATTAAATCCATGCTTAGTGAATAAATAAAACTTGATGTCAAGGTTTGGTGATATCCAAGGGATTATCTGTATCTAGGGATCTAAATGTTGGTCTAGAAAAGTGCAAGTTAAGCTGGGCATGGTGGTACACCCCTGTAATCCCAGTACCTGGGAGGCTGAGGTAGGAGGAGAGTAGGTTTGTGGCCAGCTTCAGTAACTTAGCAAACCGTCTGCAACTTAGTGAGACCCTGTTTCAAAATAGAAAAAATAAAATAGGTAGCTCAGAGGTAGAATGTCCCTGGGTTCAATCCTCAATACCACACACACACACACACACACACACACACACACACACACACACGAAGCACAAGTTAACATAAAAAATATTGTGGCATCAAGGAACAGTGGCTCTAATACTCTAATCACCTTGTAATTTTTCTGTCATGCTGACCATATTCTCATACTTATATTAAATAGAATTTGGAGCTAACTAGGTCATTTAAAGCATAAGATTTCAGTGTACTACTTTCTGTGCATAATAGGTAAAAGGCATAATTGATACTAGAAGAAATCGAATGCTTAGTGGAACTTTCAGAAAATTTTTACAAACATATAAATGTCTACACAAAAATATATATACAAATATACATTTTTAAAGAAAAATATATGTAAATAGTTCTATTATAAAGTAACACGACATAATGCAATTAAAATAAAATGCTTTTATAAACACTGGCAGAAGTAGCATTATACATACAACCAAAACAGTAAATAATTCTGTCCAAGTAGTGACACTTTATTTAAGGGAAGTCAAGTAAATAATGAAATGCCACACTTTTATAGACACTGGGAGATATGATTAGTTGCAATGAATTTTGTAATTATTTCTGACTTTTGAGTTTTTTTATCCTCTCAAATATTGTTTTGAATATTCTAGTATGACAAAATATACATGAACAACTACAAAATATTGGGACTACTGATGAAACAGCAACAACAACAACAAAGACAGAACTTGGAAGCAGTTCTGGGAAGCAGTTCTTTAGTGAAAGAAGCACAAAAAAGATTAATAACAAGTTTATATACATCTGAAATGTCATAAAAAGCACATATTCATTAAGAAACTAATAATTTTGAGAGGAATAATTCCAAAGTAGGCAGATCTATTTATAAACCTTTAACAATCTAGAAGCAGTAACTATCCAGGGAGGTAGAAGTTTAATTAAATGCCTAGAGGCAATCTAAAATGATGTTAGTGAATCTAAATTTAAAAAGGAAATAATCAGTTATAATTACAAATATAGCTATAGATAATTGGCCTGAATTTCTAAAGTGATATAATTAAATTAATGGCATGTCCTTTGGTCTCTGGTTCATTTGTTCAATAATTGACCTGCTCCAATAAACCACCCACTGTTCCTGTTCTAAAGGAGTTCATTTTCCTAGCAGGGAAGAAAGCATGTAAAAAAACCCACCTACAATATGTTTGATTTAATTAACTACTCTAAGAAAGGGACAAAGTTGATTTTAGACTAATTTCTGACAAAAGCAATCACAATCACAGAGGGCTTCATAGAAGAAGTAACATTAGTGCTAAGACTTGAATATTCAGAGTTTTTCTTTTTACTTTTATTGAAGTATTGTAATTATACATCAGACTGAGGTATAGAGGGATAAGAATATACATGCACGCAACTCATGGAGCACTTGCTTATGGGTCCCACCATCCCTCCTCATCTTTCGTATACATGTCTTTTGAGATTGGCACTGGTAACTCAATATATGTGCCTTGCATTATTTTAACTTTTACTTTCTTTAAGTATCTATCCCCCCTCATCCCTCCCTAAATGCCCCTTCATCACTCCACTGGAGTCTCTGTTCCTCTATTTGAGGTTATCCTAACACTTTTCCAAAGGAATTGAAATTAGAATTTTATAGAGATACATACATATCTGTGTTTATAGCCGCATGATTCACAATAGCCAAACATGGAACCAGCCTAGGGGTACATCAAGAGATAAATGGATCACAAAACTGTGGTATATACACAAAATGGAATTTTACTCGGTCATAAACAAGAACAAAATTATGTCATTTCTAGTAAAGTGGATGCAACTTGAGAATATTATGCTAAGTGAGATTAGCCAGTCTCGAAAAGGAAATAGTTTTATATTTTCTCTCATATGTAGAAGCTAGAGAGAAATTGGAAAATAAGAGTAGTTTTTATAGACAAAAGATTTGGAAAGGGCATGAAGAAAGGCCTTAAGGTATGAATATGCTGAAATATTCAGAGAAGGCTGAGTATTCTGAGATGTCATTGGAGTCCTGCATTTTTTTTCTTTAGCTGATTTTACAATCTCTCTCTTTTTTCTCTTAAAAGATTGGTATAAAGTTGCAGTCATGCAAGATGAAACAGTTTTAAAGATCTTCTGTGCAACATGGTGTCTATAGTTAGAATGACTGTATGTGTGCATTTAAAATTTTGTTGAGAGTGTATATCTCATAGTAAGTGATTTTTTTGCAGTACTGGGGATTGAACTCAGGGGACATTCTACCTCCGAGCTACACCCCCAGCTCTATTTTTGATTCTTTATTTTGAAACAGGGTCTCACTAAGATGCGGAGGGCCTCACTAGTTAGCTGAGGCTGGCCACGAACCCAGATCCTCTGGTCTCAGCCTCCCAAATGCTGGGATTACAAGTGTGCACCACAATGCCTGGCGTAAGTGATCTTTTTATAAAAAAATTTTGGAGGTGATGAGCATATTTCTAGTATCTTGAATGTTATTTTTCTGTGGATGTATGCAAATGTTTAAACTCACCATGTTGTATACATTAAATATGTGAGGTTTCTGGTATATCAAATATACCCCTATAAGGCTATTAAAAGAGATGGATTAGACCCATTTATATTTCTACTTATATTTACTAGTATGACAAATATATTTGGCCTCTGTTCTGCCATGGAGTTTTATATTGTAAGACTCTAATCTTTCATTAATTTATTTTATGTAATCAGTCTTTCTTTTGGGGTATACCCTTTTGTATTTGGGAACTGTTTGTATTTTTGTTCTAATCACTACTTTTGAATTTATAGTTGTCTATTTTTAATCTGTCACTTGTCCCACTGTCTCACACTCTCCCTGTTTCTCCTTTGCTATCCTCTAATGACTACTTAATACTGAAACACTGCAATACTGAAATTATCTAGTAACTTCTTTTTCTTCTCTCTACTCCCTTCACACTTTATATGTTCTTTGAAGTAATATCATTTTGATTCTAGTTAATACCTGTGCTATTATGTAAATACCAAAGAATATCTAAGCAATCAAATGAATTTTAGTTTTAATATACACTCTGTATACTGCTTTTTCCCCATTTTTGTAGTTGCAATATATCTGCATTTTAAAGCACATAGATATTACCTATTATAATGTCCCTTTTACAATCACCATTTAGTTCTAATTCTAAGAATGTTTTTAATTTTTTTTATCAATTTTTTCTTATCTGAAGTTTCTCTTATTGGTTCCTCAGGAATAGCATTTTCAGAATTACTTTACATTCTTAACATTGTGCCTGCAGTATTTATACTTAGGGGACAGTTCCCTTTCTGAGGAACTTAAATATGCCATCTAATTTTTCAAGCCTAAACATTGGTGTCAAAATATTTGACAATAAACTGGTTTTTTTTTCTTTTCTCTACATTGTAATATTTTAAGTATTTCAATCTCAGGAAATTCTTATAGTTTTCTGATTATTATTATTATTATTAATTATTTTGTGGTGCTAGGGATTGAACCCAGGGGGATTCTATCTCTGAGATACACTCCTAGCTCTATTTTATGTTTTATTTGGAAACAGTATTCACTAAGTTGCTGAAAGCTTTGCTAAGTTGCTGAGGCTGACTTTGAACCTGCGATCCTTCTGTCTCAGCCTCCTATGGACTGGGATTACAGGTATGTACCATCATTCTCTGCTAAATCCTTATAGTTTTAAATACTGTTGCAGATATCAAAGGCTTTTTATTTATGGAGACTATGTCTAATGATATTTATTATTATGGTCAGATATAGAATGCCTTCTGATGAGCTCAGGGTTGGTATAGTCAAGTCAGGATGTAACCGCATCAGTAGAGAAATTCATTATAATGGATCTATTTGGATGATAACTTAGGCTGGTGGTGTGGCTGGAGAAGGTGGGTGTGGCCTTAGGGATTGTGCTTGTGTCTTGGAATTCCCTTGCTTTCTGGCTCTCTCTTGCTTCTGGCATCCGTGATGTGAGAGCAGAACCTTGATCTCTCCCTCTCTCTGCTTCCCGCTGCCATGCCCTGAGATCCAAGACTCTGGCCTCGCATGGCCTGAATATAGAACCTCCAAAAACCTGTGCTCAAATAAACCTTCTTTCCTCTAAAATTGTGTGAGCAGTTGGTTGGAGTATAGCAATGAGAATGTTGACTGAGACATTTACCATGTTAAGATTTAAAACAGTAACTTAAAAATATTTATTAATTCATTAAAATGATAATGTACTAGTTAGACATAAATAAAAACAGCATATTAAATAAAATAGCTTTTCTGCTACAAAAAATTAGAATCATTATACTTTTGCAAATCTCTTTAGTTTCTAAGATAAAAGACATATTCAATCTTTGAGATGTGTTGTTTGGTTGACATGTTTGAAGAAAATCTGGTCTCCTAGAGTATATAGATGAAATTATAAGAGTGTTTGTTCTCTGATGCTACACCAAAATTTGACAAGTACCAGTTTTGTAAAATTTGGTTGTAATGTGGAACCTGAAACAACAGCAGTGAAGTTTTTGTACTTCCATTTTCTCTCTTGCATTTAGGAAGATCTTTTCTGTAGCAAAAAGTATTGCTCATCTGCAAGCTATGAGTTCATTGAGTTTTTCAGACTTTCCAAATATTGACATATTTCACTATACAATACAGAATATACATTTATTAATGCCATTGTTGATCATATGAGAAAAGTATTTGATTGTTGGGAAGCTATAACCCACAGTAGCAGATGCAAGTTTTTCCCCCAAATTTAAATTTTATCACTGGCTATCAGTGCCTGTCATCTTCTTCAGTTAGAGCACATTATTAAAGAGTACCAAATATTTTTTCTGGCTCATAGTCTCCTATTATTATTTTTTCTGTTATTTACTATAAGTTTAAGATTGAATGTACTGTTTTTTAAAGTTAAGACTGTATTCTGTGTGGTGTAGTCTGTTGGTGGTTGTTTTCTATTGAATTTTTTAAGTTAGTCTATTGCATTCTTCATGCCATTCATATTTTCTGTTTTTTTTCAAAGATTCTACCTCTTTATTGACATGTTCTTTTATTTCCCTATTATCTCTGAGTTCCTTCCTCAGATCTTCCTTTAGGTCATTTATCAGGTTGATAATCAAATGAATTCACCCTGTGGAATTATCTGCCCCTCTTCTGCTGTAGCTTCCATTAGTGTGGAAGTATTTATATGTATTAATTGTTGTTTCTTTTTCTCATGATCTCTAAGTTCTTTGTGTTTTAGTTATTTCTCTAGTTCTGTTTCCCTTTTGATTCCTCAATGCTAACTAATGTGGTAGGATGCACATCTCTTAGCTGGTTTAGGGGTATGGTTCAGGAATCTTGGTTCTGTCTTATAAATATGTTTGTTGTTTTTGTTATAGGTTCTAATCTCTTGTGTAACTGGGGATCGTAGATAGTGATGACAATAGAGTTGAGCACTATATAGAATTCAGTTTTGGACCAGGTGTCTTTTATGGTTACTACAGTACTTGTATCATCAATCATCTGAATGGTGCAGACATAGCTACATAGAGAGTTGTATCACATGTATCCTTGGGGACTTCTAATGTTTTGATGGCCAAGACAACATGTCTGAAAATGGAACTGTGTAAATTAAATATTTCTAAAGGATGGTAATGGTAAAATTCTTTATTTGATGGGAAGATGGAATAACTGGGTTAGAGAAATTCTGATGTCTTCAAGAAAGAGGAGGGAAATCTGATTGTATGTGTAGGTCTTTGGAAAGGGAGAGAAAAGAAGGTATAGGGGGCACACCAGGTTAGGGGTACAGTGAATAACCACAGTCAAGGGGTTTTGGCTAGTAGAGGAGTGATGGAGGATGGGATGAGTAACAAGGTAGTAAGAGAAGTCAAATTATATAATTTAATAACATATTAATATTATGCCTGCTAGGCTTCATAGAAAGCGCCAATCCAGTTATAACAGGGATAATAAGGAGAGAGTAATTATGATGAGTGGAAGTGAGAAAATCAGTAGGTATTTAGGTGAGTTTAGAGGAGTTGGTTGGTATGTACAGGAACAAACTATCACATAAGCAAGGATAAAAAGTGAAAAAAGAAGAAAAGGAGACAGTGATAGAAAAGTAGAAACAAGCAAAAAATAAAATCAAGTTGAATAAAAAAGTTTAAAAAAGATAATAAAAATAGCAGAAAATTGAAAAATAGTAATAAAAATAGAAAAATAAAGGATTGAGGCAGACAAAGACACTGTGAGTCAAACAATAAAAACTTTAAGGATTATTCAACAAAAAGCTAAGTAACTCAGATTGTTCTGACTATGGGAGGACATATTGGAGGATGTGTGTGTGTGTGTGTGTGTGTGTGTATGTGTGTGTGTGCGTGTGTAAATATTAATTTACCTTTATATTGGATCTTGTAAAATCACCTCCAATATTTGGTTGCCATTCCAGTGTGCCTGTGTTGCTATTTGAAAATTTACCTATTATAAAACCATTGAAAATTATTCCTTTCCTCTGCTTCCCTTCAATCCCCAAGATTATACAGTTGTTGGAAACAAGCAAATCCTTGCACTTAATTCTATTGCAGATGTTGCATCTGATTCTTTCATTTTGCTCTCCTAATTACTCTGAGATATGGCCTTGTTTTATGGTGAAAGTAAAAAATAAGAGATATCAATAAAAACTACATAATAATAATTCTATTTAAGTCATACTTGTTCCTGCTCCATTGGATGACATGTGTGTCACATGTGCAAACTCAACATTGGTGAGGTAGGTGACAATACCTTCCTCTATCATGAGAAGTTTATTTTTGGGAATAGTAGTATAATCCACCACTGTCTTATTTGAATTTGGTCAAATTATTGTGCCTATTCTTTCCCTGAGAGGAGGGTGAGCACCTGCTAGTATGTTAACCACATGGAAAGAAAAAAGGAGGTAAAAGTAGTTTAAATCAATTCAAAAGGAGGATAATGTATAGAAAGTCTTAAAATATGGGTTGAAATAAAAAAAATACTTCTTCAAATGATCTTCAGATCTGAGAATAGACTTGAGTGAAACAGATTAGTGTAGAAATGCTTTTCATTGCAAAGATTTAGAAATCCAGAAATTCTTTACTTATGCATAATATAGGAAGGAAGATAACTACTCCACATTAAACAAGAATTAGGGGTTAAAATCTCAGTATGGTAAGACTGGAAAGTGGAACTGTGGTAGCCTTGGGTATTTAGAATATCCAGAAATAAGCCATTTGTGTCAAGGGGTTTTGAATTTAACATTCACAAAAAGGCAGACAATAGCACTTCAGACCCATTGAGGGATACAGAATTAGAACTGCTAATAAATGTGTCTTAAAAAGCTGGGTTGGCCATATCTGGAAAAGAAGACTGTGAAAACTTCCATCCACCACCCTTAGGAGCATGAAACTTATTTCTCCTGATAATTCGGATGGGGAAAAAAGATTTTGTAAGAAAGAAAAACTAAAAGCCAGTACTGAGCATGAAATTGCATCTGAAATTACAATACACAAGTGATGAAGATATCCCTAAACTGAGACTTTAACATAAAAGTGATCCTATTTCAGTGATGCCCACGAGTGCCAAAGCAGCAAGAAGCAAGCAGCTAACCTCTCTGGAAAGGCATTGTTTAAGTGAAGCCAAGTGGAATTCTTATTTTAATACTTTTATTGGCGCATTGTAATTATGCATCATAATCAGGTAGACTGATAGGAATACACGTGTCCATAAATCTTGATGTGTTTCTCTCCAAATCCCACCCAACACCCTCCCCTTCTCTGTGCATGTCATTGAGATGGGTATTGATAATTTCATATATGTATGTAGCATTATATAAATGATTACTTCTCTCCCTTAAATTGCCCCCTCCACCTCATTGCTCTATTGGAGTCTATACTCCCTTATCTGAGGCCTCTTTTGTTACCCAATTTTTCTCATATGAGAGAAAATATAAATTTTTCTATATGAGAGATAATGTACAACTATTTTCTTTCTAAGACTGGCTGATCTCACTTAGCATACAATTCTCTAGTTCCATTCATTTTCATGCAAATGGTGTAATTTTGTTCTTTATGGCTGAGAAAATTCTCTCTCTCTCTCTCTCTCTCTCTCTCTCTCTCTCTCTCACACACACACACACACACACACACACACACACACACTATAAAACCATACAATGATATAATTCAACTTGAATGTAAGTAAGTGTATACATATAACAAAAAGGACAACTCTCCTAAGAACTTGAGGTGATTGTCAAAGAAATTATTTAAAAATTAAACTACAGGCATCCACTACTTAAAGAGTAGTCTGAAAAATTGGAAAGCAGATATCTTACAGGAAAATGTAATTAGGAACTTATTTTCCTACTATTTTAAATGGGAAAAATAATAATATATTACATCACTTCCAAACTCCAAATCAATTTTATAAAATCTATCTAAGGGAGCCGGGCGTGGTGGCGCACGCTTGTAATCCCAGCATTCGGGAGGCTGAGACCGGAGGATCCGGGTTCGCGGCCAGCCTCAGCTACCTAGTGAGGCACTCGGCAACTTAGTGAGACTCGGTTTCAAAATAAAGAATAAAAAAAAAAAAAAAAATAGGGCTGGGGGTATAGCTCGGAGGTAGAATGCCCCTGAGTTCAATCCCCAGTACCGAAAAAAAAAAAAAAAAAAAATCTATCTAAGGCACTGTGAAACCTTTCCACATAAGAAAAAAAAACCTCTACTATGTTAATATGCAAAATACTTCAAACATTGGTTTCAATCTGATTGTTTTTGAGAATTAGTCTATATGCAGTAATATGGATGTTTTGCAAGCTGTCTTGTAAGCACTGTGTTTGCATTATAACAGCAAAAACAAATAATAAACGTATAAATAAAGCAGACACATGTACAATAAAACCTTTCCTGTAATTAATAGTAGTCCTATAATTAATTGTTGTAATTAATTGTACTTGAAAGAAAGAAAGAAAGAAAAAGAGCCAAAAGACCTGGCATACAAATTACCAAATGTTATATGAGAAAATGATCAATATCATTAACCATCAGGGAAATGCAATTCAAATCACAGTGGATCATCACCTTAATCCAGTAAGAATGGATTCTATCAAATAGACAAGAGATACTACGTCCAGGTGAGGATTTCTTGGTGGAAATGAAAAGTAGCGCAGCCTTTATGGAAAATAGCACTAAGATGCCTCAAAAACTTAAGAATAGTACTACTGTATGATTAGTCCTAACTTTGTGTATTATCCACGTGAATTAAAATCAGAATCTTGAAGAGATGCTGAGAGATCATGTTCTTTGCAACACTATTCACATTAGCCAAGCTATGGAATCAACCTGAGAGTCCATCAAAAGATTAATGGATGCCGGGCGTGGTGGCGCACGCTTGTAATCCCAGCATTCCGGAGGCTGAGACTGGAGGATCCGGGTTCGCGGCCAGCCTCAGCTGCTTAGTGAGGCACTCCGCAACTTAGTGAGACCCTGTTTCAAAATAAAGAATAAAAAATAGGGCTGGGGGTATAGCTCAGAGGTAGAATGCCCCTGGGTTCCATCCCCAGTACCGCAAAAAAAAAAAAAAAAAAAAAAAAAAAAAAAAAAAAAAAAAAAAAAAAAAAAAAAAAAAAAAAAAAAAAAAAAAAAAAAAAAAAAAAAAAAAAAAAAA
>PVLC010002678.1:58960-92055 GCA_004027655.1 Graphiurus murinus | reverse complement strand
AAGAGACTTTTAGAAATGTGTCCGTGAGGGTGTTTCCAGAGACCATTGACTTTTGGGTCAGGAAAAAGACCCACCCTGAATGCTGATAATACTGTCCAATAGGCTAGGCACCCAGATTGAAAAAAAAAAAAGTAAGCAGAAGAAGAGAGAAGCTAATTAGCCTTGGCAAGATTCTTCTAGAGCAGGCAACTTTTATTTATTCATTTATTTTGCTGATGCCGTCCTCCACAGACATCAGACTCAGACTCTACCTTCTTTAGCCTCTGAGTGCAGACTCATACCGGCCTCTCTCTATGGAGCTGCCACGTGTTCAGCTGCATGATTGGTTCCTTTTGCTCTGAGGCCTCCACTTTCTTGGACTGAGTGCCTACGAGTCTCCTTGGCTTCCAGCCACTGTGGGACGATCCATTCTCTGACCATGTAAGTCAATCTAACAGATGCCCTTTTATAATTATGTATGCATTCTGTTGGCTCTGTTGTTCTAGAGAACCCAGCTAATATATCCTGCTATTTATAACAACATGGATAAAGCTGGAGGACATTATGTTAAGCAAACTAAGCCAGGCAATAATGATAAAATTAGAGTTCTTTACCCACTAAACATAGATCCAAGAGTAATGGAAAAATAAAGAGGTTTTATCTTAGAATAAAGAGAAACTTCTTTGATGAATCAGAAAACTGAAATCCCCCAAAAAAGCGATAAGAAAGAAATTTGATGAACATTCAGGTAATTTTAAATAATAATTATTTATAAAAATAATAGTTTAATGACTAATTTGAATTTTAAAAAACAAAGGAATTAAAATATATGACTGAAAGATTGGAATGTAGACAATCAAATTAAGGGATTATTTCTAAGATCCTTGTTTTATTTTGGGTGAGAAAATATGTATTGATAAATTTTAGGCTTTAGAAGTATACATTTTAAAAGCTAAAATTCATTTATTAGAAAAATAAAAATAGCAATATAATCTTTACACAAGCAGCAGGGAAAGGGGAGAATATAGCAATCCAATAGCCAATATATGAGAAGATGGAAGGGGGAAAGCAAAGAAAAAGGTTGATAAATAGAAGGCAGTAAATATAAATGTAACAATGCATCTAAATGTATTAATAATTAAAAAAAAGTAAAATATTTAAATTTATCAGTTAATATAGATAGACTTTCAGATATTATTAAAATAAGATACAGAATTAAAGCATGCTATATGCTTCCTTCAAGATATATGCCTAAAATATAAGAATAAATAATGTTTTAAAGTAATAAAAATAAATACCAGAAAAATAGTAAATTGAATAAAGTTGGTCATAATTCTAAGATAAAATATACTTCAAGGCAATGAAGATTATTTAAGGTAAAATAGAATTATAATAAGAACAATTTTCCATGAAAATACAGCAATTCTAAATTCATATGTACCTAAGAACATAATAAAATAAAAATAAAACTCTGATAGAGCTATAAGGTAAAAGAAACAAATCCACATGTGAAAAACACACAAATAGTGAGAAGATTATAACAGATATCTTTTAAGAGATATTTATTCTAGGTAAACTAGAATAAATAGTAGTAAGAAAATTGAAGTCAAATGATGCCATTAATATGTTTAATAAACTTATCTTTGAATATTTATGTTCAATAATTAGAGACCACATAATGAGTAGCAAAGTAGGTCTCAATACATATTAGAAATTTGATTTTAAACAAATCACATTTTCTAATAATAAGTAATTTTAGAAATCAACATAAAATCATTAGACAGTCCTCTACTATTCTTTGGAAAAATTTTAAAATATCTTTTGAGTCCAAGAAAAAATTAATCAAATTTATGCCCTATTTAAATCTAAAAATGCCAGAAAAGCTATGCATCAAAATGAATGTAATGAAACTAAAGTAATAAGTAAAGTTTTAAAAATGCAATGATGCCGGGTGTGGTGATGCAGGCTTGTAATCCCAGCATTTGGGAGGCTGAGACTGGAGAATCTGGGTTCGCAGCCAGCCTCAGCTGTTTAGCGAGGTCCTCCGCAACTTAGTGAGACCCTGTTTCAAAATAAAGAATAAAAAAAATAGGGCTGGGGCTGTAGCTCGGAGGTAGAATGCCCCCCAGGTTTCATCTCCAGTACTGCAAATAAATAAATAAATAAATAAATAAATAAATAAATAAATAAATAAATAAATAAATAATGCAATGATTAGAAAGGAAGAGAGTCTGAGAAATTGACTCATCTACTCAATAGTTTAGATAGAGAACAATATGGCCAACACAACCAAATTATAAGAAAATAATAATACAGTAAACGAATTATAGAAATACAAGAGCATAGGCAAATAACTAGTCCACTGAGATTAGTAGACCAATCTTCAGAAAGTCTTCACTATAACATTTCCCAATTGGTTTCACAATTAGTTAATGACTATTTACAATTTAACAATTATTCAGGCATATTTTTTGCTCTAAAATTTCTGTTCAGAGAACTAGAATGTTTTCTGTCTCCTTAATAATATCCTGAATTATACTGTAAGTCTACTAAAAACATCTGGACATGAAACTTTTAAATATGTACTGAATTATTAGTTTTTACTAGTATACAGATAATAATAGGCAATGTAACAGAATTCAAAGATTGGACAACTATGAATTGTTCATAATTATAAAAAAGATGTGTTAATTTGATAATGATAAGGTTATTTTTCTAATAATAGATCTCTGAAAAATTACTCTCATTAATCCAAAGATGATATTTTTATATGTCTTGTATGAATGTCAACTACCAGAAGTTTGCCTTGTGATGTTCACATAATTTATTTGATGGATGTGATTGTGTAGAAGTCACTCCACACATTCATACATTGTATAAACTTATTAGATTGAAGAAGGGGGCCAAGAAGGGAAAGGGAACAGGATAAAACACTATCAGTGTTAAAGTGTGAAGGTCAAATGATCACCACTATTCCAGGTAATGATGCAACTAATATACTGTTAGTTTCAGGAGGTGGAAGGCTATTGGAATACAAGAGTTATTGTAAGAATAAACTTTTTCCTTTCACTCCAGTTGGGATCATGAGGTAGAATATGGAAAAGGAACATGTATGGGTTTAGAATTGGGTAGGTCCTTCCTTGTATAAAATGTATGACCTTGGGAAGTTGCTTAACTTTATGAGCCTCGTTTATCTTTTCATCTTTAAAATGAATCTTTTAATAGTAAGGACAAAAGCAAGCATGAATAATCAATTATGATAGATTACATAAAGTACCAACACTCAGTAGAAGTGACTAAATAAATACAAAATCACTTTACCATTTGTGTTCCTATAATTTTTATATCTTTAATGATAGTCATTTACTCCCAAGCACATTGACATTTCATTTCCTGTGTTGAGTAAATCTCACTGTACAAGTTGTGGATACTGCTAGTATGCATAATTAGAGCTACTAGTAGTATTTACGTTAACATAGTTATATTAAATAAATAAAATTGTTAAAATATTTTTATTCTCAATTAGTATGATTGGATGAATGCTACATTTATACCTGCTCCAGTAGAAGTTCCTTTCATTTTTAGATATAATTTTAGGTTTTAAAAACACATTATAATAAGTAATACTCTTATCCCTCTGATATTCCAATTTTCTCTGGTAACCAGTAAAAGATATCAGAGATGTTTGTTTTAATGAGAACCCCTGAGATAAACCGCTTTCCTTCACAATGAACCCATTACCCACATTCCCTAGCCAACTTGTTAGTTTTACATCATTTTGCATCTCAATCTTAGATTTCTGAATAGTTCTTTAATGGTGCCAAGTTTCTTCATTACTATGCTTAACCGTCATTTTAGGGGTATTATTTTATTTCCCTAGCTTCTAAAGGCAGTATGGAGTTTCAAATTCATTTAACTAAATTACAGACTAAGGCTGTACTACTTCTATCAAAAGACATCTAATATAAAAGAGAGGAATTGCACATCCAGCTCGAAAAGAACCAATGTTTACTAACTAGCTTATATAGGCAGTTAAATGCTTCATATGAAAATGAAATTGACTCTAAGAACCACAAAGGACTAAGATCTGAATATTTTGCATTTTCTATGTCAAGTTAAATTTAGGCTGTACAGTGTTAGATGGTTGGCTGATGATCTTGGTGTTGAATATTCCAACTTAAAAACCAAAGAGATGTCTGAGCGACACTTGATGACTCTGCAGCCCACATGGTTCACTTTGACAGATGGCTCTCTGCCAGGCATCACCGACCTGCCAGAGGAGTATATAGCAAGGCTCAGGGAGGAAGGAGGAGAGCTATGAGGCAATATATGGTTAGGAAGCAGATTGGATAATTGAAGGGTAGATGCCACAATTAAAGGCCTCAATTGTTTATTGATTAAAAGTTTTTTGAACACTGGCCATGCTGAGCATCTTTAAAGAGCTTATCTGGTCCAACTCCACCAATCTGTGATCCATGTGAAAAAACAGAACTATGTTACTAGGGGTTCTACATGTATGGGAGACCTCTTGAAAAGAGAATAGAAGCAGCAGGGTGAGCCACACACCAACTAGGTCAATGGGGCAGAAGGCTGGCAGACAGCTGGTTCTAATGTACAGCTATGGTCTCATTTCCCTCAGCTGTAATTATATATAAGAATCTTCTTTCATCCCCCTTAGAGCCTGAATATTATGGTAAAATGTTAGACTTCCTTCTCATTCAACTGAAAGGTGCTCACAGCATTAGGAATTGAGATCTTATAAATATGACAGAGTTGAGAATATCACTGGATGATGCTCCATAATTTGCAAGGGATTTTTCTTTGAAATAAAATGAATCCCATAATATTAATACATTCATAAATTTCACTCTCAGGTTAGTGAGTATTCAGTAAAGTCATTACATTTATTATCTGGCTAGTTGTGTCTCTAGTAAAAATGAAGAATAGAAACTTAGCAAGCTCTGTTTGTTGTAAATGACACGATAGAGGGTCATATGCATATAAATAATAACATGAGTTTATTACAATTTCCACTGACAGCTATTACTAAGAGTACTGTTAGGAATAGTTGATGATACTCTGATAGATGATAGAAAAGTAGTTAAAATCAATAATCAAGACTACACATACATTTGGAGACAATATGCCAACATCAGTAGAAAATGTTCACTAAGGTTTCAATTGTTCATTGAAATAGTCAATGAATGTTGCATGTGTGTATATGTGTGACTGGTGATAACATACTAATTTTATGAAATAGGACCATGTATGATTTTTCAAAATGAAAATCCCAAGCCTTAATTTTACCTCTATTATTTTAATTATCATTTTATTAACTTGTACTATGTGACAAACTGTCAAAGGTACTGTCTTATAAGCCATTTAAATTAGGTTGAGTAAAGTAGATCTTGAGGTTTTGCTTTTCAATGATTTTAATGTTTAATGCAAAGGGAGTTTGATTTTGCTAAGGGGGAATCTATTAACCTCTTGAACTTTTTAATCTTGTGGTAGGAAGGAATTGTTGGAAATCTGAGAGGTAGAGTTGCTTGTGGACCATTTAAAAATGAAAGAGACAGACTGAGAGAACCAACTAAAAGAAGGGCACATCAGAAAGTAAATGCAATGAGGAAATATTTTGGTGATGAAAAACTGGGAAATGTATATTTAGACATGTTATTCTTTAATGGAGAATGAGGATGACAGAAGAAAATAGTTATTGACATTTAATTTTGTTGAAATGGCATTTCAATTTTAGAAATATTGTAAGATATTTAGCAAATTGCACTTTAATCTTCACCTTTTAATGTAAGTGTGATTATTATTTTGGGAAGTGGTGCTATGGTGCATTTCAACTTTAATATACAGATTGGATTTAATTTTTGTCTCTTTAGCAAAACAATTATTTCAGCATATCAACCACTGGGAATATTATTTCCCTCTCCAGTTTTCATTCGCAAATTTCATTATACCATGATATGGTTACCATCTGGTGTTTCTTATATAACATTATACTCAAGCTTTTTAGCTTTGAAATAATAATATTTCAAAGCCAAATGGAAATCCTTTCTGAGAATATCATTTCACGTAAGTAACACATTTATAAAACATGCAGCGTAATGTGTTTTAAGTTTTCACCTACCGTACATATTGGAAACATGCAGATGGCATAGTCATATGAGTCTCTAAATGCAATCGATATTTAGTAGTTTACTATGATACAACTTACAAAGTTCTTCAGATTAGTGTTTTGCTTAGTATTATGTTATAATTTTCATTGTCTTAAAATCTTGAAAGCTTTATAATTTTTCCAGTAAATGGACTAAAATTTTGTCAGGTTTGTTTAAGAATCTCTGCTAAATAATTACTATGTAAATATACAGAGTTGGTTTTCTGGAGGAATAAGCATGTGTTTACCCTTCCCTCCCTCTCTTGGTCACCCCTCCCTCCCTCTCTCTCCTAGCGCTCTCTCTCTCTCTCTCTCTCTCTCTCTCTCTCTCTCTCTCTCTCTCTCTCTCCTTACCTCCTTCCTTCCTTTCTCTTTCTACTTACTTACACAAATTATAAGGTTTTTGCCTTTGAATTCTGTTATAATCTTGGCAACAAAGTTTTATTTGTAAAATTGAAGTTCTGGATGAGTTTCAATTATAAATACAATTTTATTCATCTGCAGAAGCATATACATAAAAAGTGATTAATTCGTATTTTAATTCATTCTTAAGTCAATCCTAGGTTCAGAGGCAAGCACAATGCTGGGCACAAGGTTGGAGTAATAAATGGTAAAGTGTTGTTCAATATATGAAATGATATTTCATATTTAGTTAAAATGGCCCAAACCTCTAGAAATGGGTTTTACATAAATTGATTTACTTGCATTTTTGGTGCATGACTGACTTATATTGGCTTTGTCAATAAGCATTTTACTATTTACTAGGCACCTAAATACGTAATGTTTATCTTTGAAAACTAAACTTAGCAGACAGATGCATTAACGATTCACATTCAACAATAGCTTCTTATATAGTGTAATCTCACAATGAACTATGCCTCCTAGTATTTGTGATCTTGTATTTCCTTCCCTTAAATAGCCCAGTAATTCAATTGCAATCAAAGTAATATGGTATATGGGGAGCCGTACATCCTACAGGGCTAGGTCAGGAGATGCTTTGCAGTTCTGATTTAGTATCCTGGAACCCACACTTGTTAGGAAGGAAGAAACTGGAAGGTAGGATGTCCAGCCACCTCGAGGCTATCATTTTATGAGGAAGCTTGGACCATGCAAGGACTACCACTTGAGCCACTGAACTTTGGGGTAGTTTGTTATGTGGCAATATATAATGCGATGCTATAGTGCAGCAAAATCGGTATGGAAGAGAAGTTCCCATTTTAAGTGGGGAAAGTGGTGGAGGTTGAGAGAGACTTGAAGGAAGAAAGCCATGCAGAATATAGACAGTCTGAAAAACCAAGTTTATAAAGCTGTAAACGACACTTCTTCCATGTAAGAAATCCTTTTCAGCTGCATAGTAGTGCCTCTCTCTCTCTCTCTCTCTCTCTCTCTCTCTCTCTCTCTCTCTCTCCTCTCTCTCCTCTCTCTCTCTCTCCCCCCCTTCCCTTCCCTTCCCTCCTTCTCCCTTTCTCTTTTTCTTTCTTTCTCTCTTCTTTCCCTCCCTTCCTTCCTTCCTTCCTTCCTTCCTTCCTTCCTTCCTTCCTTCTTTCCTTCCTTCTTCATGCTAGGTATTGAACCCAGGTACATTCTATATCTGAGTTATACTCCCACCCCATTTTATTTTGATACAGGTTCTCACTAAGTTTCTGAGAGCCTCTCTAAGTTGCTGAGCTGTCCTTGAACCGTGATCTGCAAAGTAGTTTTCTAATCACTTCTTTCAAAGTCGAGACTCTGTGCTCATGAACAGTTTTAGGGAGCTTAAAAGTAGGAGTTCACTCACTCATTTATTGATTTGAGAACCTTTTTTTGCCAAAGTACTACTAGGTCCAATGCTCTGGGCCAGATGTGAGCAACAAGCGAGGGAGCTGCCAGAGAGTGTCCTTTACTTTCCAACAAGAATGGTGGTAAAAGGAGGGAGAGAAATGAGACAACAGCTGAGTCGTCTTCCTTCAAAGCACAGAAAGAGATGATTCTAAGGTGAAAGAAAGTGAAAAAAGGCTTGTAAGATAGGTAATTATATAAAAGGAGTCACTTAAAGAAATCCATTTGGAAAACAAACATCAGAGCATAGATGGAAAGAGCAGCAAGTTTTCTTCCTTTGAAGTTGAAAAAAGGATGCAAGGATAGTGGGAAGAGAACCAAATTTTTACTGGAGGAGAAATTTGTATCAAATGGCATCCATTGTCCTTGTTGAACAGAGAGTAGTTTGCTGAAGGTAGAGGATCAGGGTACCAGAGTGGGAGGAAGTGGTAATTGCCATGGTTTACATGTTGAGAAATGGGAAAAGGTGCCAGCTAGTGATGAGTAAAGTGGCCGTGGAGTGGAAGGCCCAGCTGAGGTTAGAAATCATAAATTTGTACCACAGCCAATCACCATGGCAATGTACGTTGATCCCACAATGTTGTTTCCACAAGCAGAAGGAAAAGAAATGCATGGCTAAGTCTGGGTTCGAAGGAGAAATGTGAAATGTATTTACAATACTTACTTTAGCAAATAGCATTGGATTTGAAAAATCAATGTGTTCTGACCCTTTAAATTCCTCCTGGAAGACCTTAGAAAAATAATCTAGCCCCTTAGCTTTTTTTTCCCCCGACACATAAAGTGGGGATATTTCATCAACAGATTTCTTATAAGGATACAATGAGAAAAGTAAGTAAAGTGGTTTATAAAACTGAAGGTATGATTTTACTACAAAGTATGATTTTTCCATTTTGACTGTAGGTAAAAATTAATTTCATAGATGACTTCAGTTATGTTTTTGTGTTGCTGTTTGTCAATCTGTCTCTATTTATCTGAATTTATGAAAAACTATATTTCCAAAAGAATCATTAATCCTTATACCTGCATCCCCTTTATTTTATTAAACTGTTTTGTCTGTCTTTGCAGGACACTAAGAATATTTCATGCTATTTTTTTCAGCTTGAATTCCAGTTTGTTTACTGTATCTTTTTGTTTTCTTTTCTATGGAAATCCTAATTCTACACTTTGAATGTTCTTTCTCTTAACTGTCTAGTGAAATTAGCAAAATATGAATACTTTTAGTTATTAACCTGGCTGATCCCACAATAAAAGATGCCTGGCAATTCTGTTGATTGTCTAGTCTCCTAGATCATACTTTCTTATAGTTAGTAATTTACCAATATGTTTTTATTCATGGAATTGTTTATTATTTGTATGATTTTCTTAACTCTTATCTACTTGTGACATCTTGTTGGTGCTTTTAATGTTAAAACCCAGTCTTTAAGCCAGAGGCAACTGTGCCTATTCAACTTCTTTTTGCAAGATGTCCATAAAACCCAAGATGGATGCTGAATTTTAAAGTTATTTTTATTTAAATATCTCTTTAATACTTAGTGTTTTCTATTTTCCATTTACACAAACATCAAGTTAGCATTTTAATTTTCAAGTGAAAATAGCAGACACATGGAGTAGGTGAACTGCAAATTGAAAGAGGATATAGCTTCATTTGATAGTAGTGACAATTCTCAGTTTATTCAACGGGGGAAATACAGCACAGGGAAAGAGACTTTGCAGGTGGTTTCTCATTACAAATACCTGGCAAAATTCTAGTGATTGAAAAAGATGAATTCTAAGAAATGTGATACATTTCCTATAGTGGTTGAGACAATGCACAGTAGATTGGCTCTGAAGGAACTAAAAAAGGAAAAAGAAAACAGCAATAATGCATGGTTGTTTCAGTATGAATCTGAACAAATCCACATATGAGATATGATTAGCTATTTGTGGGATTCAACAAGAAGACTGAAAAAAATTTAACTGGAGAGTCTAGTAATAGTGAAAATTCAAATGCTGAAGATCTGGCTTTAGTCTCATAGAAGTAGAATTGGAGTGTGACTGTAGCACAGTTGGCTGGAACAAGAATTTGAATATCTGGATGACTACTCAGATTGCCAGTCAAGTTTGAAAAAGGGAAGCCCCAGAGCTGAAGTTGCCCCTTTATCCTGCACTGGTTTCAGCAGACACAAATATATTCCTGGAGAGGTATACTTTATTTTAGGTACAGCAGGTTAGTCAAGCTTTGCTATGGCTTAAAAAAGATGATTCTTGAAATTAGTCATCAATCTTTGTTCTGACTCCAGCATCACCAAGACACATTGTGATAAAAATTATTTTCACAGATAAATAGAGGTGTTCTAAATATGATAATTGAACAAATGGATTGACTCACAAATAATGCCTTCCCTTAATAATTAACTCATTGACTTTCTGGCTTATAATGAATTTGGTTGTAATGGATCAGTCACTTTTAGTCACTATTTCAAAATCTAATTTCTGGTTTTCTGGGAGTGGGAACAGATGGTCTAAGCCAGCAGTTTCCAAAGCATGGTCAGATGACCATTGGGGTCTTCAACCCTTTCAAGTGGATCTATAAAGTTAAATATACTTTAATAGTAAAATTAAGATATTATTTTAATTTCTTACTGTATTGGTTTACCACTAAATTACAAAAGTAAAAATGGCTGAAACTAATAGGCACTTTAGAATTAAGAGTGGCTTGAAATAGTGCTGCTCTGTATTCTGCACTTTATACACTTATAACATAGTTTTTCATAAAAATATTTTGCAAAGTAGTAAAGTTTATTAACTTTATCAAACCTTTGAGCAAAAACATGAGAAATACCTATACAGCAAATCTGTAGCATACTGAAGTATAGGGTGTCCCTGAGGAAAAAAACTTTTGTAGTTTGAGTTGTGACCTGAACTAGGTACTTTTTTCCCCCACAAAACATTCTTTTTATTCAAAAGAAAGATTAGGAGGCAAACTGTGGTTAATCATACTTGAGGTATTTTGCAGATGTATTTTTGAAATTTAGTAATGTGAGTTTATAATTGCAAGGTCAATTTGCTGACAGTGTTCATTACAACAGTTGACAGTGTTTGATTAATACCAATGGTAAAACTTGAACTTTGGAATGAAATTTACTATTTTGGAGAACTTTTATCAGCTAGACTTTTTAATTAGATCAGTGATTTCATTAACATATGTTATTTAATATGTTACATTAAAATGTTTCATAATTTATTTTAACTTTTGGAAGATTAATAAAGTTTAGAAGATGATATTTTCCAAATAACCAATACATGATGTTATAAATCATGCATGAATAAAAGATCCATTGAAATTGCAAGATATGTCAATGAGACTTAATCTGACAAATAGGAAAAGTTATTAGTATAGTTTTAGTTTTTTCAGTGTAGCTAATCTGTAAAAAAATGAATACTTCTCAAGTTGAATATACTATTAAAGAAAAACATTCAAAATTATCTGAAAGACTAATGAAATGCTATCCTTTCTGTCTAACTACATATCCAGGTGAGGTGAAATTTTTTGCATATGATTCAATGAAAACAATCTGTCAAAACATATTGTATGAAGAAAGATATGAAGTCTTTTCTTAAGCCAGACATTGAAAGATTTGCAAAAGTGTAAAATAATGCCTCCTTTTTTTTGTACTGCTTTTGGAAAAGTTAATTTTCAGAAAAATATGTTACTTATGTTAATAAGTAATGCATATAATGAAACATTTTCCATTTTAATTTTTAATATCATAAATTATCAGTAGATATAGCTTCTGGAAACAGAATCTCTTAGGAATCCATAACATGTTTTAAGGTTGTAAAGGAGTCTAGAGAATAAAAAAAAAGTAATTGCTTCTCCACTAGGACATTTTCTTACATACACATTTTTAGAAAGGCCAAGAGGAGGATGTACATGAGTGAGCATGCAGGATGTAGGCCATGAGGAATAGGAGAAACTGAGATAGACCAGATACTGCAGATTTCATATGGAAGGAGCACTCACCACTTAGCTTCTGAAGAGCTGTGCTACAGAAAGGAAGGTCCACTTTTACAAGAGCTTCCGCTTTGTCTAAAGAAGTGGAAAACCCAGAATCTTATATGAAATAGCCCATTCTTTCAATGCTGGTAATTAATTTGATTAAAAACATAAGAAATCAAAATATTGTATAGGCCAAATAAAACACCCATGGAGGAAATTTTGTATTATAAACCATTCATTTGTGGAAACCTCATAGGACTGACATGAATGTTGTTGAATTCACCAAGGTATCCCTATTTATGAGCCTGCTGGCATGAGTCTTCCTTGATGACTGAATGCTGTACCTCAGTCAAATGAAGAGATTACTTTAGAAATACATTATTGTTCATTAAGACAATTAAGGGTATGAATCATTACCCCAACTATGCACTAAGAATCCTGCTATGTGGAAAGGTGTACAAAAAATCTCTGGTATGCTCTTTGCCAATGTCAAAATGTTACACTATGGAAATTCTCTTGCTTCTTTTGTGGGATTTGAAGCAATTCCTACATGGAGTAATAAGTTATTTCTATAGGTAACCATGTAGTATAAAAAGGTTATGAGCTTAACAATTGTCTTATTTATATACCAGCAGAGTTGTTTTGAAATTAAGAAGATGAGACTGAAAAATAATATCCTAGATAAGCTTAAGGAAGAATAGGATGGAAGCGCTTCCTCTACCTAATCTCAAGAGTGTTTATAAGTCTATAATTAAGACAATGTGGCATTAACATAAGGTGGGCAAATTAGATTCACAGATTGGATAAGGAAGCTGGGAAGTAGACTTGTGCATATAAACACTAGACATTCAACAAATGTAACATTATAAACAGTGGGGTCTTGGTAATAATGGTTTTGAACTATTATATATTAAAAATCAAAAACTACTCCTACCAACCCTATTTCACATGATATAAAAATAATTCTATATAGCTTGTAAATTTATGTCAAAATAAAAATAATGCAACTTTTTAGAAAACATATCATGTCCTATTGTGTGATAGAAATGTAACTCAAAAGATCATAAGCAGCAAGTCCTTTATTTGTTGCTATGGCTTGAATGTTTTATGCAAATTTCATATGTGAGAAACATAATTTCCAAGTATAAATATTAATTGGATTTGGAGGTAGGACCTTTTGGAGGTGATTGGTCATGAGTACTCTGTAGCCATTGATGGATTAGTTGTTCATGGATTAATGGATTATAGTTATGTTAGTCAGCATTGCATCACTAGAATGAAATAACTGATGCAATTAATTTTTAAGAGAAAAGTTTTATTTTGGCTCATGATTTTGGAGGTTCCAATCCAAGATTGAGTGACCCCTTCACTTTGGGTCTCTGATGAGTGCTGCTGCTAAAGTTAGATATAAAATGTCCGCTAAAGATGTCAGTTATCAATGTTTGGGGTTGATGTAGTTGAGTCATGAGGTTTGTAATCCCAGAAGTGGATAAATTCATTGTAATGGATTTACCTGGGTGGTGCCCAGTATGCTGATAGGGTGTGACTGAAGGAGGTAGTTACTGGGGGGTGTGGCCTTAGAGATTATATAAATGGTTCTTTTTCCTTCTGCTCTTTCTTGCTTCTGGTGTGCATGATGTGAGGATCAGAGCTCATGTGCTCTCCCTTTGTCTCCCACCACCATGACCTGAGATCCATAGTCCCCAGCCTCACATGGACATAGCCCAAAACCATAAGAAAATAAATTTTTCCTCTAAGTCACATGGTCAATCATTTAGATTATAGCTGCAAGAATGCTGACTGGAACAGCAGCATATCATGGTAAGAGAATGTTGTAGAGCAGATTGCTCGTCTCATGAGGCAGAAGGCAAAGAGAAGAAGAGGAAGAGACTCGGGTCTCATGATCCTTTTCAATGGCGCACCCTCAATAAGGACCTTCCATAAGTCTCCACCTCCTGAAGGTCCACTGCACCTTCCAAAGTAGTGAAGTCAGCCAACCATGGACTGAAATCTGAAATTGTGAGTCAATATAAACTTTCTTTCTATTAAATTGCATCAGATGTATTGATCACAGTAACAAAAAGTTGACTAACACAATGGTCAATGAAATATTTCATGAATTTTATAATGCATACATGTTTTTATAAATATATTAAATACTGTATACTGCATATGACATATGCCTTTTTATGTACCTTATCAATACTTTTTATAGCTTTATTCTTATTTGAAGAGGAGGAAAAGTGCCAAAGTGGAAAACTGTTGATTGCAATCCAGATTTGTCTTGACTCCAAAAAATGTTGCTCTTCAATATACCAAGTTGCATCTCAATGAAAGATATGCTATCTGAAAAACAGCTAGTAATTATCACAATTAATGAAAGTCATTAGGTAATTTCTTGTGGAGTAAAATTGAATATCAATTTAAAAAATTAAGACTTGTGTACAATTTTTAATTCAAAGGAGGAAAATTTTCACATACTAAATTTAGTGTTAGATTGCACATAAATTAACAGTGGCAAAGGGTAAACATAGAAATATTAAAAACAGCATACATTGTGTTCTTTGTGACTAACAAAATATTATTTACAGGTTTGGTTGCTGTGGTGATGGTCTCATATGTTCATCTTTATTCAGAAACCCAGCAGAGATTTCTCTAGGAGTATAAATAAATTACAAATTAAAATTTCTATTTTAAGAAATCAATTAATTTTCATGAAGATAGAGAACATTTGATTATCTATGATTCTATTATATCATATTACTGGTAGTAAATGAAATGTGTATTAAATTCTGTAATTTTCAAATATTAAATTTTTTATTGCTAAAGGGAACAATCCAACAAGAAGATATAATGAGCACAAACATTTATGCTCCAAACATTTACACACCTACTTACCTAACAAACATTAATTGAAATTAAGACTCAGACCCTGATATAATACTGGAAAACTTCAACACACCATGATCAACATTAGAGAGTTCAACCAGACAGAAGCTCAGTAAAGACTATTCAGACCTAAGTAATACTATAAACCAAATGGACCTAAGAGACATTTACAGATGATTTATCCAACAACAGATAAATTTACATTCTTCTCAGCTGCTCATGGAACCTTCTCCAAAACAGGCCATATTCTAGGCCAAAGCAATTTCTAGTAACTCAAAAAATGGATATAGTACCTTGAATCTTCTTAGATCATAATGGGCAGAAATTAGAAATCAACAGCAAGAAGATACAGAGGAAATACAATACATGGAGATTGAACAATATACTTTTCAATGAGGACTGGCTCATAGGAGAAATAAGAGAAAAAATTAAAAAAATTCTAGAATAAAAGGAAAATAAAAACATAATTTACCCAAATCTCTAGGACACTTTGAAGGCAGTCTTAAGAGGAAAATGTGTAGCTCTGAGTGCCCACATAAGAAAAAGAGAAAGATTCCAAATAACCTAAGGATGCATATCAAGGCCCTAGAAAAACAAAAACAAACAAACCTCAAATACAGTAAATATTTAATATTAGAGCAGAACTTAAAATATTTTTGTTCACATTATTGTCAATACGTGGAAATTTTTAATTGATGAGCTTATATATGGGTTAACATTCCCAACCTAGTAATTGATTATGTAGTAATGGTTTCCAATTGCTTATTATGGAAAGTTTAATTACTGAGATTGTGAAAATTTTTGAACTGTGTGTGAACACACTTATTTCTGCCAGTTATTTGTAAAGATAGCAACAGCCAAGCATCTTATTTGGTTATAGTTAGTAAGTCAGGAGAATCTTTACTTTCTATATTATGTGCTTGATCCATAATTCTTCTTTACAGGCTGACATAGGACTGGCGTGTAGCTCAATGGCAGAGTAACTGCCTGCAGTGTGCAAGACCCTGGGTTTGATCTCCAATAACTCCCCCCACAAATATACCTGAAATAACTTAGCATTACTTCAGTAAAAGCCTAGTGTTCACTGACAGAGAAGACTCAATGTAAGATAAGAAAAGTCACCCTGAAGACATATATTTTCCTGTTTATAGATGTTAGTTTTCTAAGGTTCGAAAGTTCCAAGGTACTGGCCTATCTATATCTGATACAATTAGCAGACAGAAAGCCATTGTTAGTAGATCTGTTTTACATTCTCTGCAAAGTGGCTATTTCTTTCATCTCATTCCTTCTGTATCTTGCTAAAAGCAATGTCAAGTAACCAGCCAATGAGTACTCTGAAATTTTCTTACAATTTTTTCTACAGATGGGGATTTAGGATGTACATAACTGATTTTCCAAAATTTAGTGGCTGAGCATCTTACTGAATCTTTTCCCATGACATAATAAGGTTCACCTGTCTGCAACAGCCATCTCCTCATTACATGTTATTTAATTCTCACGTGAGTGCTACAGATTCTAAATTTTGCTGTTGTTGTATTCCACTTCTGTGTAGTGATTTATTTATTCACTGAGACACATCTAATAGGTACAGAGGCTCTGATGATTTTCTCTCTTTTAAGAATATTGAGGTAGGCCCAGAAGGATGGATAGATTGTCCTCTCCCACAAAGTTATCAGGGGACCCAGGTTCTTTCTGTATCATTGTGCTGCTATACTATGCTATGGTTAAAGTGTCTATGGAATCCAGCAGACTTGACAAGTCGACAATTATAAATGCACAAAGTTTCCATTCTAGGTAATGATAGAAGTGAATACTAAATACACCCACATGCTATGACTTCTTACTTATATGTTTAGGCCTGTTACTTTAAGCATGTAGCAAATCACATCTTATTCCATTGGGTAAAATATATAGCTACTCTCAACTAGCCTTTGCTTTATTTGGAAAGTACTTTCTGAAGATTGGATAGGATAAATAACATGGATGCTGACCTAGATAGTAGAGTCTGTTCTGATTTTGCCAATGTTAGAATGTCTGGGGTGCCTGAGAAGAATAGTGTCATAAGTAAAGGGAGACGCTAAAGTCAGGAGGAATACCTGGGAAGAGAGAAAAACAACAGAAAAAGAAGACAGCATTGAAAAAGAAATGAACAAAAAATCTAGTCCACTTGTTTGTTTGCTTGTTTTCTTCCCAAATATCTCTCACAGAATCCTCAATCCAGTAGATTATCATTAGTAGAAATGTTTATTTAAATGAAAAGGGGAAAATAATAGTTACATAGTAATAATGATGAAATAGTACCTATATAGCATATCTGGGGTACCATTTTGCCTAAGCAAATGACACCTAACTTTAGACAGAATAGCATGGAAGGAAATAGTTTAAAAGTGATAGATTCTGAATGAATATCCTCTTTCAGAAAAGAAAGTGCTTCCTACAGTGATGACCTGGAAGTCCATCCATTAGGCACAACCAACAAGATTATGGAACCCCACCCGTCTTCTGAAGGAAGAGAGATGAGGATCTTTATTGGTCTTGACCAGAGACTGCAATGGTGTTGAATAGGCAGCATGACAAGAATTTCCTCATAAATATAAAGGCCAAATGAAATTGATCTATGTTTATCCACATAATTTTTTGTGAGTATCTTTGTAAGAGGTTAATCTCTTCTAATAAATAAAAGCACATAAATAGCTAGTGCTCTTTATAATTATGCTGAATAAAGACACAGATCAAGTAAGTCTGAGAGAAAATAATGAATCTGGAATCAAATAATTACATGCAATATGGATATAGAATTTCATTAAAATTTAAATGAGAGTTTTATTTTTAATAACTAAGATGCAATTCTAAATGAACTTTTAGACAACCTATATATTTCATTGAAATTATAACACTTCTATCTTCACATTTGAAAAGGCCACATTACTAAACATTATAGTCATATCTTGGTCACCTTAAGTGTCAAGTGAGTTATTTAAAGATGTGATATGAGGCTTTTGGTGAATCATTAAAGTCTTTTTATGATTTAATTCTTTCTCTTTATGGAAGAGAAAAAAACCCATTCTATATTTTCTTTTATTTTTATTTTTATTTTTTTTTTTGCGGTACTGGGGATTGAACTCAGGGGCATTCTACCTCCGAGCTACACCCCCAGCCCTATTTTTTTACTCTTTATTTTGAAACCGGGTCTCAGTGTGTTGCGGAGTGCCTCACTAGGTAGCTGAGGTTGGCCGCGAACCCGGATCCTCCAGTCTCAGCCTCCCAAATGCTGGGATTACAAGCATGCGCCACCACGCCCGGCCCCATTCTATATTTTCATACAATACTTATTGTTAAAGACAGAAACACATTAATATGTGTTTCAAATCACCCCCGATTTAAATAGATTTAATTTTTTAGAGAAGTTTTCGAAAAAGATTTATTAGTGCAGTGCAACTATACATCATAAGAAGATTCAATGTGATACAAACATACAGCTTTTGGTGTATTTCCTTCCACATCCCACCTCCTTCCTTTTTCCTCCCCGAATATGTTAGTAAAATTGGTAGTAATACTTTTGCATAGTGCTGTGGTATTATTTGAATTGTTTCCTTCTTTAATCCTTTCTCTTCTCCTCTCTAGCTTCTTCCCTCAATACCGTTCCACTACTCCACAGGTCTCTCTGCATATTATTTAAAGCCCCTTATGTTTCCTATTTTTCTCTAGCTGATCTCGCTTAGCATAATATTCTCTAGTTCCGTCCATTTTTCTGCAAATGACATAATCTTGTTCTTCTTTATGACTGAATAGAATTCCATTGTGTATATATGCCACAATTTCTTTATACATTCATCTGCTGATGGACACCTGGGTTGGTTCTGTAATGTAACTAGAGTGAATTGTGATGCTATAAAAATGCATATACATGTATTGCTAAAATATTCTGCTTTTATTTAGAGAAAACTTGAGAATATGGTACAGAGGGTTCCCATAAGCTGTTCCACATATTTTCTCCTCCAATTATTAGTATTTGTCTTAGTGTGTTACATTGCTATGATTAATGAATAATTAGTTGATACAGTGTTATTAATTAAGGTTCAGAATTTACTCAGTTTTTCTTAGTTTTGCCAAATATTCCTTTATATTCTAAGATTCTATCCATGACACCACAATACATTTAGTCATCATGTCTCTTTCATCTCTGCTTTGATGTGAGTTTTATCACACCTATCATGTTTTTTATGTCCATATTTTTTATGTTTTTGAGGGGTACTGGGCAGGCATATTATAGGATTTCCCGGTCTTTGAAAGAAAGTAGAAAAAGGCTGTTACTATATTGTCCTTGAAAATTCTGATATGGATTGAACAAATTTTGTCAGAATGCTTTTTTTCTTACATTATATATTATCTTATTCATGTAAGTACCAGTTAATTAGTCCCTCTTTCTCTCAGCATATAATATAATGAATGCCAATTGAACAGAAAGAACTTATTTGTCCATGCATTAAGGATTTGGGAATAAAACACTTTTGTTTCTTTGATTCATTTCTTCCTTATGTATTTTATTTTCTTTATTAGTTATTACTTTATTTGTACAAAGTTATGAGGTACAATGTTATTCAATAAAATGTGATTCAATACATGTATGCAGTGTACAATGATCTATTCAGGTTAATTAAAATTCCATATCCTTAAAGATTTTTTTTGAAAAATTAGATTAACATATAATAATTGTATCTTGTGGGATGCAGTGTGATATTTCAATATATGCATATATATGTACTGATCAAATCAGGTTAATTAACATTTCCATCTCCTTATCATTACTCTGTGTTAGGAGCCTTTCAGCTTCTCTCTTCTAGCTATTCATAAAATATATAATAGGTTATTGTGACTGTGGTCCCGTTGTGGCATAGAATTCTAGAGTTTATTCTCTTTATCTAACTGCACTTTGATAGCTATTATCCAACCTCTTTCCAATTCACTCACTATTGTACATTCTGGTCAACTTTATTTTTAACATGCACGTATGAGAGGAATGTGTGGCATTTGTCTTTCTGTGTCTGACTTATTTCACTTCCTTTGAAATATTTTTAACGTTTTATTAGTGTGTTTGAAAAATAGTATAGAATTTTTCATTAAAAGGAACAGTGAAGAATGCTGTTAGTTTGTCAAATGTGCTTTGATATCACATTCCTCAAAATTATTATTACAAAGTTAGATATTGTATCTTGAAAGTTGAAAAAGAAATCTCACTCTGATCTGATGATTATATATTGTTTACATGTATTTTAATGCATGTAGTACCCCATAAATATATACAATTATTATGGATTGATTAAAAACAAAAAATAATTTTAAAAAGAAATTGCATTATTATATTTTGCATAGATCTTTTGGTAGGAAAACTTTTTCTTGGTTAAAACTTAAAGAAAAAAGTAATAAATTAATTATTAAATATGAAAGCTTATTGTGAAGAAAGAAGCTAAGAGTTCAGCTAAAGTAGAAAGGTTTTTATTTTTACATTTTTGTTCATTTTCCTCCAGGCTTGTGGTCAAGGTGGTACTATTGTCTGTGAAGGTCTTTTTTTTCTTTTTAACTTTAGAAGCAAAGCCTGGTGAAATAAATTTTCTACAAAGCATAGTTTCCATAGCAACTGTAACTGTCTTTTATTTTCACATGTACCACTTAGAATTAGTTGACAATAATAATTATAGACCACTTAAGATAAAACATTTGCTTTACAGCAAAGACACGTATAAAGACAGGGTTTCAGAAATATTGTCCTAGTTTAGAGACTTAAATTACTTTTTTTTTTGCAGTACTGGGGTTTGAACTCAGGGACATTCTACCTCTGAGCTATACTCCCAGCCCTATTTTTTATTCTTTATTTTGAAACAAGGTCTCACTAAGTTGCGGAGTGCCTCACTAGGTAGCTGAGGCTGGCCACGAACCTGGATCCTCCGGTCTCAGCCTTCCAAATGCTGGGATTACAAGTGTGTGCCACCACACCCATCTTCCCTTAAATTACTTTTTAAGGAAGATCTGATTTTCTTACTTATACTTGAAATTCTATGTATTCAATGTGAAATATTTAGATGATTATTGATACATATCAAGGAACATTTTCCCTCCTGTAATTTAAAAATCACATTTTTAGTATAAGTTTTTAATTTTTCTCTTGCTGTTTTTGTATATGCCTTTGCCTAAGTTGTCAATTTTTCTTTAATTCAGTTATTTTTCTTTGTCTATAATTTGGTTATTGAGCAATAGAAAAAGTAGAAAATACAGTTATCATTTTTTCCCTTTTATTTATCAAACCTCTTAGACTATAGATCCTCTGAAGAAGGCAAAGTAAAGTTTCATGTAATTGGGTGAATTGCCACTCAACTGTAGAACATGAAAGGCAATTAAAAAGTTAATTTATTTTCCCTGAAACTTCATATTTAATTGCACTTTGCTACTGAAAGCTAAATGTATTTGTCTATCACAGTAGTCTTAGAGAAGTTAACAAGTAAACATAAAAGTAGTTTTCAGTCATTGGATTAGTGATAGTGTCCATTAAAACAGAATCATACTGGGTGTGATGTTGCTATTTTAAAGAAGAGGAAAATGGAATTTAGACTGTTTTCAAATTCCCCCGAAATACCATTTTTATTCATGCTATTTCTTTGCTCAAGAATAAAAGTAAATAGCATGGCAATAATAATACTGTGCCACATAAATCACAATGTGCCTCAGTACACAAGAATGATAAAAGTGGTTTTTAGAATGTAAAATTATTTTCTGAGTCTAACACAAGCAAGCTAGAGCTTTCTTTATAACTCTTTCAAGGTTCTGGGGTATAGTGGGGAAAATAATGTTCTTTCATGGAGTTCTGTTGATAGTGGGAGAGAGGATGACAGGTAGCTGCTGTACAGTGACCAGCTATGCAATAAGGCCTCCAGTCCATCCCCCCTACATTTCTAAGTTTCCTTTCAGAAAGAGGGGAAATTCTCTCTGTTAATCCAGTGTGAAATACTGAGATAATTATTAAGATATAGAAGGTATTCATGGAGGAGACACTGCTGAATGTACTTGGAGAAGGAAACCTGGGAATCTCCATGGATTGACTGTGGTCAATGAAATTGCCCTGCTCGCCTCTCTTCCTGAGGGGTGTATTATTGACTGAACACCGGAACTGTAGCCTTTCTGGAATATAAATGCAACTCCCCATTTCTAAGAGACATGGGGACCCTTAAGGGGCTAGTTTTGCACAAGGCCTCTCCATCCATCTGGCTAAAATGCCTTAGAATTAGGGATTCTTCTTACCCAATCCTTCCTCCCTTCTTCCTCTTCTTCACAGCTGTCAGATCTGCATCATAATCTGAAGATTCTTCATCTAACCTCTAGATTCTTATCATTCTCTCTAGATTTTTATCATTCATAGGTCTTTTGTCCACAATGCATACAAATTTTGCACATAATCAAAATTGCAATAATTGTCTACTTTCGTCTGCTTTTCAGAGAGCCTTAATCTAGAGTTTTTGGGGAAGTATCTATAATTTGATACTGGATGTGCTAACTGTGAGGTGCTTATAGTACATCTGTTGAATAGATGCAGGAAGTGAGAGAAGAGGCCTGGTATGGGCATAGAATTTGAGTTGACCAAGTATGGATGGCATTTAAGACATAAAACCAGAGTATCTGATCAAGGGATCAGTATAAATAGCAGAAGAAGACTGAGGAACAGCCCCTCACTGACCACCTCAAACAGAAAAGATGACTGATGAGTGAAGTTGGGTGGAATTAGGAGCATGTAAAGGGCTGGAAGTGGAAGAAGCATTTGAAAGGTGGGTCTGTGATTTACCTTGTAAAATGATCCTGATGGAGAAAGTGATATGAGTTCTCAGCATTGACAGTTGGATTTAGCAATGATGGGATCATTACTTTTTATAGGAGATAGATGGGGGTGGGAGACTGATGAATGGGTTTTCAAGAAAATAATGGGAAAAGAAACAGTGAATATAGAAATGGAGAGGCTCACTTATAGGAAATGCTGTCCGAGAGTGAAGAGCAGAGAATTTGGTGCTTTCTAAAAAGACCTAAAGAGTTTATTTGCCCAGATTTTTCTTTTACTTTTTTTTAAGATGGGGAAAATTAAGTCATGTTTGTATGCTGATAGAAATGTCCAGCAGGGATGGGGGGAAATGATGGTGTGGTAGGGGAGGGGAAAGACTACCTGAAGCAGTGTCCTGGAGTTGGAGAGAAAAGGAGGATGGACAGTTCCATCCTTGTAATGAGAAGAAAGGCAGAGTGAAGAGGCACAGATGGAGGTAGGCGGAACAACGTGGGCGCTGGTTCTTGTAGAAAATCTTTTCTGTGACTCAATTTTATGAGTGAAATAGGAACCAAAGGGAGGTGTTAAAGGTTTCCATTTATTTTGGGAATGAATGGACTTGGGACTGCAGTATGATTGCCTGGTAGCATTAAGAACTCAAAATGGGGTTGACAGGAATGTCAGAATGTCAAGTGAGAGCAGTCACCATGCTTTGCCCCCCCCCCCCCTTCCCATCCCCTGTAGTTAAGATCTGCTCTGTAGAGGCAGGCACAAGAGGGCTTTGGATTGGATTTCATCGGGGTTAAGGTAGTGACAATTGAATACCAGAAAGGAAAAGAAGGTCAATGGAGTTAAGGGAGTGAGCATGAAAGTGATTATAAGGGAAGTGAAGAAAAGAGAATTTCAACATCCAGGTTAACCCACTATTAACAAAGACCTACCATGGAAACAAGTGATGCTCTCCCTATGTGATATTTTTCTTCCATATATTATCATGGTTTTGAGAGAGGTGTCGGGATGGCAGTACTTTGTGGAGGAAAGTCGCCAGTGGAAGCATTGGAACATATCATTTGCCAACAAACCAAGGTTTGACTCTTGGGCCTGAATTAAAGGATGGATAAGACAGAGATATTAATGGCTAATTTTTCAACAAAGAGGCTTTTCATGTTAAAGTGTATCAGTAGAAATATTTGTCAGAGTAGGAACTTTACCCAAGGATAACACTTTGCTTAGATGACTTGGGGCAGCACATATATTTTCTGCAAAAGCTAGTCAAAAGATTTCAGTGAGAATAAGAATTCCACATTGAAACACACAAATGAGATTTCTACGTTGGTGAAGTAACTTGTGTGTTACACTTAATACTTTTCACCAAAATGATAAATGCAACAATTGTGTGTATGTATATATATATATATGTATATATATTATATATATGTATATATGTGTGTGTGTACATGTATTCAAAGAAAAATAAAACCAATAAAACAAAGAAAAATAAAACAGGAATATGATGTCACTCCTGCCAGAGATTACTCAGTAAATTAATTCTTTTTTTTTTTTTGTGTGGCACTGGAGATTGAAACCAGGGGCATTCTAACTCCGAACTACACCCCTAGTCCTATTTTTATTCTTTATTTTGAAACAGGGTCTCACTAAGTTGCAGAGAGCCTCACTAAGTAGCTGAAGCTGGGCGCAAACTTGGATTCTCTGGTTTCAGTCTCCCAAGTACTGGGATTACAAGCATGTACCACCATACCCGGCTAGTAAATTTTAAAAATTGCTTTTTTATGTACTCAAGCATTTCCTGTGTGCATTTGAATGTCTTTAATTTGTGCTCTCTAAACTTTAGAGAAAGACAATAATTTCATTATTCTATATTTCTAAACAAATGTGATGCTGTTTTATAGCTGTAATTCTTAGTTTGTGAAGAATGTTCAATGTTTTGAAAATGATGACATAAAATTAGCAGTTTCTGTCTTGATTTGTTACTTAAATTTGGTTCGCTTACATGTATCTTCATTGAATAAGTACACTGGTATTTTATTTAACATCAAAGTTAACTAAACAATGATATTTTAAAAGTTTTTTGAAATGTTTACATCTTGACAAAATTAATACAGCTAACAAACCACATTTGTATAGAACATATTTATGACCCTCTACAGGGGAAATATATACATATACATATATATGTATATGTATATATATATACACACACACAATTTCACATTTAAAAATTTTTCAACTATTAATTATTCTAAAGACAATATTTTCCTTGTCCAATAATGTCTATAAATTATCACCACAACTAATTTTTAAAAGCACCATTCCATCTCTGAGTACAAAGTGATATTTTTCTTAAGGCATAGTAAACTTCTTCATCCACAAGAAATTGGCTTGCCTGCCTATAAAATATATCTCTATGCCTGAATTGTGTGGGAAGAATAAAACCTAAGGTAGGACTTTAAGGACGATCAATTTATGAATTAGGTAGGTTGATATTCATTGCTGACTCTGCAACCTGTGGGCTGTGAATTTACACAAGTGGACATCATTTACTATCCCACTTTTGTCATCTATCTTCCCCTCACATCCTTGAATAGAATGTTAAATACAAGAGAACAGGATTTGGTCTTGTTTAACAAAGAATCTCTAGAGTCTAACACTCAGAAGGATCCTTAATAAATATTTGTTGGTTTAATAAATGTATAAAATATATATTTAGAAGAGTATAAGAATAGTAATTATATAATTGGGACATTTTGAGGATAGAGTGATATAATATATGATGATACAGAGCATAGTCCTAGATCACAGTAACTATTGTTACTGGGGAAAGTTCTAGAGATGCCAGACTAAGTTTATCTTCTTTGTCTAACCTCTAGGTCCCCTTCAGTCTATGGATGGGATATATACTAGGACTAGTGACCCTGTGCCAAACTCTAGCACCCATGTCTATATGTAAGAGGAATAATATTTATTTCGTTAGTACTCATATCTCCTAAATGTCTTATAATATTTAGAAGTTCAAACAACTCCAATGGATTAAAGTACTTTAGTATATAATAAAAACTCATGCCATCAATGAAAATATTTTCAGAGCTTAAGCATGCATACCAGAAAACAGGAGGTAGTGCATGCAATATTTCATTGCTTTTAAGATGTATATTATAAAATTTTACATATCCAAAATCTGAATGCATTTTATAATCCATGGCATCTTACAATTTTTAATTGGTATTTCTTTTTCCCTCCCTTCCTCCCTCTCTCCTTCCCTTCCTTCTTTTCTTCTTTCCTCCCTCCCTTCCTCCTTCTTTCCTTCTATTTTTCTTGTTCGTATTATAGTAGGCTCTCTTAGAGTTGATGAAATATATTAGAACCATATAGCAAAGGAATGCTTTTCAATATTTACCATCACCCACCCCAGGAAGGAAACTCCTAGGCATTTTTTCTTTATTTTACACCCCATAATATTGTTATATTGCAGATATTCTGCTATATTTGTTTATATACTACATCTCCATTTTATATATAAAACGAGTAGGAAGTTTCCCTCTAAGAACCAGTGTTCTTTCTTGTAGGTGCTTTGTTTCATACATTGAGAATGCAGGCATTAAAGTGCTCCATTTCTTGTTATTTTTCTTACTTTTGAAAATCTCATTTACTAGAATATTTGGAATCACAAGCTGGTTCTTTGCCTTAGAGCTTTTGGCTTTAATTACATAACAGAGTGTCTAGGAATTTTATTATTACCATGAATGTCAAAATGCTGTCGAAATGCCTGCAAAGTTTGAACATGTGCTATTTACCCCAACAGTCAGCAGTCTGTCCATAATATTTTTTGGTTAACAAATGAAAGATCTTCAAGTTCATCCAATGATGTCATTCAACATATCCTCATTTTATGAAATAAAACCATTTAATAATTTCAGTGTATAAATTTAGGATGTTCACTACTTCATATTTACATATTCATGATTTTGAAGACATCACTTGGTACATCCATAATGAGATATTTTAAAGAACATCTGATCTTCACAAAGAACTAAGAAATATGCTACTTTATACTTTAAATACTACACTCAGTTGGGAAAATGAAAGGTTGCAGTTTGCCAAGCCTGTGCGGTCTCATCTACTGCAGTCTTAACAGGTTAGAACTCCCACCTGCAAAACTAATGATGGGATGTAGATCTTGGTCCAGTTGTGGCTAGAGGTTTGTGCCACATGGAAGATAGCAACAGAATCTATGACCACTAAGTCAGGTTTTCTCTTGTGACACTAATTGTTATACTCAACAGCTTTAACTGATAGAGAAAGGAGTAATTTACTTGGAGAATATCTTTAAATAGCAAAGATGTTCAGTGTGTTCTGAAATGCTCATTTATCTCTTCTCTGGGCTATGTGGTTTAGTGTTCATTTAAAAAAAATAGTGGTGCAAAAAAATTTCTAAAATTAGTGACACATAACACTTTTAACATTGTTGTAGGTATTGCAATAATTTGTTTAATATCTGATAATTCTGACATGTGTATGTTGCCCCAACTTTATTTGATTGTGTTAATCAGCTGTTTCTAAGACACAAATGTGTCAATACAATGTGTAGTGTGTATGGAAGAAGTAAACTATTCTAGCAGACTAGGTGATGTACCAGCAAAAATTAAGATGGGTAGTGCTTGAAATACTTCTCTTCAGGAACATAGATATCCATATCAAGGCCTTATCAATCCAGTTAATTGTACACAGCTTTTATAAACAAACTGAAGGTGAATTTAAAACCAGAAATCATCTCCCCCGGAGCTCCTAGTACTTGCTCTTTCTCTGCCTTTCAATCGAAGCATCTCCATTATACTTCGGGCATAGACATCTCTTAAGTTAACACTGATATATGAGTCAGTAGCTATGTTCTTGGTGAGCTTCTTCAGAGCTTCACGCTGTCTTACAGCTGCTTCTTTGAGTTTCAAGGTGAAATAGCAAGCAGAGAAGCGATCATTAATAATAGCAATAGGCAAGGCCAAGACGAGGATTCCCGATAATATGCACATGAAGGCCACGATTTTGCCTGTGGTGGTGTCTGGTCTAATGTCCCCATATCCCACGGTAGTCATGGATGTTGTGGCCCACCACCATGCACAAGGGACACTTGTGAAGGTTGTGTCAGGAATGCTTTGCTCTGCAAAATATTCTACAGTTGAGAATATAGAAATCCCTACAGATAGAAATAGGAGCAGCAGGCCAACCTCTTCATAGCACTGGGTGATTGTCATTCCAAGGGAGCGCAATCCTGCAAGAGAACAACTGTGGTCAATCATCAGCACCCCCTCCTCTCTTTTCCATTTTTTTCCTATCTTTTCCCCTCTCCTTGCTATTCACCCACAAGCTCACACTGCCTGCCTAACATGCCCCCAGCACCAGAGAATGTTTAGGGATACAATGATGATTAAGTCATAACCCCTGTGTTCAGAAAGCTTCTGCTGTACTAGTTTGGGCCAGATTCAGAGGACAGAGAGAAAAGTATGATTCACTTTTGTAATCCTTCAGCTCCCATTATTTATATTATAAAGAAGGTGAGAAACAAGGCTAAAAGGTAGGGAGAGTTTGTGATTGGAGTTATAATAGGAGTTTGTAGTTTATACAGTGAGAAAACTCTGTAGTATTGCATGCAGAGGGCTTATTTGGTCAAACTTGCATTTCAATTCATCACCTCAGTACTTCTTTCTAACAACAGTTTTTTGTTGTTTTCGTGTGTGTGTGTGTGTGTGTGTGTGTGTGTGTGTGTGTGTGTGTGTCTGCTTTTCTCACCCTCCTGATAAAAGCTTAACACAATCAGGTGCATTATTGCCCCAAAGTCAGAGGAATCAAATTGCATGCATCATAACATTGAAATAAGCAGCAGAAGAAAGTTAGGCTTTGGTGACACAAATGACCTGAGAACATCACGTGTACAATCAGGGGGCATTCTTAGTGGTGAGTCAGGAGGAGGTCCTTGAACTTCCAGGATAATCATTGAAATCCTAGCCCCAAAACCATAGGGGATTATCTGTCTTGAGCATATAACGTCTTTGCTTTCCTGTAAGAAGATAGAGCAGAATACAGAATATTCCGCCATTGCAAAAGGCACAAGAATGGAGTTACTGGAGCATTTACTCACTATGAGGCATTGGCAAATTCCCATTGCTAGATCTGATGATTTACTGAGCCCCTGGGCACAGACCCAAGAGAGTCTAATTCCACCTGTGAAGAGACTAAGCCCATTATAAACCAGACTCTGAATTATCCATAAGATATTCTTCCTAGTGCTGGAGAGATACTTCTAAAAGTTTATCCACATGCTGAAGTCATATCAACATGACATCACAATGTCATTGCCTCAGATATACAGAACAATACCTCTTATAATAATTTTTTTAATTCTTGGTCCCTCACTAGAGATTATTTGAAATGCAACAGAATACTATTTATGTTCGTATAATTTGTTTTTTCTTTTAAAATTTTGAAATATTCTTGCGTTCTTCTTCTTATCATTATTATTATTATTATTTTGTGTTACTGGGGATTGAACTCAGGGGCATTCTACCTCCGAGCTATACCCCCAGCCCTATTTTTTATTCTTTATTTTGAAACAGGGTCTCACTAAGTTGCGGGGTGCCTCACTAGGTAGCTGAGGCTGGCGGCGAACACAGATCCTCCGGTCTCAGCCTCCCGAATGCTGGGATTACAAGCATGTGCCACCATGCCCGGCTTATATTCTTGCATTATTAACCAGATATTTTTAAAGACCAATGAATACTAATTTTGAGGTTTAGCTTCCAAAGAACATATTTCAGAATACCTTTATTATACTTATTTAGAAAAGTGGCCTTTATAAATCTATATGGAATTACATTTCTGAAATAAATTGGCAATATATGAAAAAAGTATTGTGTCTGGGAAAACTTTTCATTTAAAGATGAAATGTTAGCCGGGCGTGGTGGTGCATGCTTGTAATCCCAGCATTCGGGAGGCTGAGACCAGAGGATCCGGGTTCGCGGCCAGCCTCAGCTACCTAGTGAGGCACTCCACAACTTAGTGAGACTAGGTTTCAAAATAAAGTAAAAAATAGGGCTAGGGGTATAGCTCGGAGGTACAATGCCCCTGAGTTCAATCCCCAGTAACGCCAAAAAAAAAAAAAAAAAAAAAAAAGATGAAATGTTCTAAACAGGTTTTTAAAGAAACAAATATTGGGCTAAATGTCTAGCATGCCATCTCTAGTAACTCAGGAAATTCTCGAAAAACAATATAAGACAGGCATTGTCATTGTTATACAATTTTAGAATTTTAGAGATGAGGAGTCTGGGACACAGAGATAGCTTATTTAGTACAAAGCTACAAAGCCAGGGTTTAAATGTAGGCTCTCTGGTCTCCTGTCCATTACTCTATAACACCTTTCAATTTTTGTTTATACTTAATATAGGGGGACATATGTCACCTATGTCTTGCATAAATGTTATGCTTGAGGAAAATTATCAAATATTCGAGCAATTGTCATATATTTTGATAAATCAAGGCTGTATTAATGATTTATACTTGTCTTAGAACTGACAAAACTTTTGAAGAGGTGACATTGTAGAAATTACTATTATTTTCCTTTTTTTTTCTTTTGTGAAAAAATTTAGTCTTTGCTGGGGTGCTTTTCAAATTGAATCCTGTGAAGAGTTTATAAATACTCGAAGAAAGCATCCTATTATGTGTGTCAGAAAACAAAGAACGGTACTTATAAAAGTTGTTGGAAACCCCATTATCAAATCCCTGGCATGTGTTACTAGCTAGGGAAATACACAACCAGAATTATATTAGGATAAGACCTAATTACCACAGAGCTGTAGAAAAAAAAAACACAGAGGTTAATTTCTCTCTTTCATTTATAGGGAGAGACAGCTACCATCCTCTTCAGGTGGTCAGTAAGGGACATCTCTAGAGAAATAAAATGGGATAGAAACCTCTAGCCAACTTGTTTGTACCAATATGTATTTGAATTAATATGGATTCTATTTATAGGCCATCCTACTCCAGTGTTTCTCAAAGTGTGGTCCAAGAACCACCTATATCAAAATCAGTTGCAAGTTTATTAAAATGGATGGTCCTGAATTCAACTCACATAATAAAATCTGACTCTGTGGGTCAGGGATCAGAATCTGCATTGCAAGAATTTTGTCTGGGGATTTTCATTTTCTTAGGGTCTGATGTAATGTAACTTCTACATAACTCCAGAATGCTCAGCAGCTTCAGGGCCAGCTACTGAGAACCACTACACCAGGCAATGCAAGAGCTGTCTTTTTAATCCATCTGTGTGATTTCCACTGACATTGGCCATAATTTTCATGTTTTATGTGTGTGTATTATGTGAAGATTATTTATAGGGAATGCTCATTTGATATTCAGTCTCTATAACACACACACACACACACACACACACACACACACACACACGGAATCCTTATTCCTTCTCTTTTTCTCTTTGATAAAAAAGAAAATTCTCCAATACCAGATTAGGTATTAATTATTATCTGCTCTTTCTTCCAAAGCAAAATATTTCCATTGCTTCTGTAATGATAATGGGGATGCTATTAATACCTGATCATCTCTCTTCCTGCATGATCAGGGAGGGCTTTGGAGGAATTATTTTATCTTCTGTTAAGAAATATGCATATGTAAAGCCGGGCGTGGTGGCGCATGCTTGTAATCCCAGCATTTGGGAGGCTGAGACCAGAGGATCCGGTTTCGAGGCCAGCCTCAGCTACTTAGTGAGGCACTCCGCAACTTAGTGAGACCTGGTTTCGATATAAAGAATAAAAAATAGGGCTGGGGATGTAGCTCGGAGGTAGAATGCCCCTGAGTTCAATCCCCAGTACTGCAAAAAAAAAAAAAAAAAAAAAAAAAAAAAAAAAAGAAATATGCATATGTACAAGTAAGCACTTCTTGGATATAGAAGACTAACTAGCTCATATCCCTTTATATCATGTAATTTAAAGATATGTTTTTATGTGTCATTTATGCATGTTTTGTCTGGAGCCTCTTAGAGACAGAGCATCATTAAATTTTGCACATATTTTGGGCTCCAGGTTCTAATAAATTGAAATTATCAAATGGTCAACTTCTTCCTCCACATCCTATGGAGAGAAAGTATGTGAGAAACACCTTCTCCTCTATGTCTGCAATACTAACCTCAAGGTTTTGCTTTCCAATATCTCTTAAGAGGTCATACTTGGGTAAAGCATAATAGCGGTAATTTTGAGCATTAATCCAGAGTGGCTTTCCTTGTACTATAATCAAATCACTAGTGCTTGCAAACAAAGGCAAATTAAAAAGCATCAATGAAATCCGAATACCTGTGGAATGCCTGCCCAGCTTTAGCATGCGCAGAGCCCTGAGCAGCCTCAAAACCTGGACGATGCGCCCCACGTTTTCCAGCTCTTGTGTGGTCTGGCTGCCGCTCAGGCTCTCTACCAGGAGAGTGATGTAGAAGGGCAAGATGGCAAGGAGGTCTATGATGTTGGGCACCTTTCTCAGGAAGAGGCACCTGTCCCTCACACACAGGAAGCGCAGGACAAACTCCCCGGTGAACCAGCTAATGCACACGTACTCCAGGATCTCCAGCAGCTGGAGGTTCAACCAGCTCAGCTCTGCTGACATCAGGGCCATGTTGACGATGGATACCGCCACGAAGATGATGGAGATGACCCCAAAGATTCGAGCAGCTGTGGAGGACCCCGGTTTTTCCAGGATGTTCCAGAGCTTCTGGCGAACAGTGGGACAAGGTCCTTGTGAGAAGTCCTGTTCACTCTCATGTTGGCTCTCCTGGTCATCTGTGTCCTTCTTAAAGTCTAGAGTTTCACTCAGCTCCTTTCGTCTGAAGTATCTTTTGGAGAAGACAACTTGGTGATTAGTTTAACTTTTCTTAAATACAGAAGTAGAAGAGACACTTGACAGGGAGTTCATACTTTTTATTTCAATAAAACACAGAAAATGTGTATTTATATTTTACCGAGGGTATCTCCTGCCCAAAGTATTCAGAATTATGATCACGATCACCTACGGTCATGATTTTTAGAATAAAGCTTTTCTTGGTAAAGTTTATGCAAAAGGATTTATATATAACAGGGAAACTTTGAATCTATGCATTTTTATTATCCACTTTCTGGTAACAAGGACAGCTGTTTGCGATGTGGAACTTTTTTGTGTGTTAAGGAAAGATATTCATAAAGAAACGATATCATTGTGATCCCAGTACTTGGGAGGCTGAGACCGGAGGATCTGGGTCTGCAGCCAGCCTCAGCTGCTTAGTAAGGCCTTCCTCAACTTAGTGAGACCCTGTTTCAAAATAAAGACTAAAAACTAGGGCTGAGGGTGTAGTTCAGAGGCAGAATGCCCCTGGGTTCAATCCCCAGTACCGAAAAGAAAAAAAAAAAAAAAAAAAAAAAAAA
>PVLC010002678.1:0-58860 GCA_004027655.1 Graphiurus murinus | reverse complement strand
TTATTGCAAGTGTGACTTCCCTGTCTATTACATGAAGTTAACATAACTTTATGGAGTTAAAAAAAAATAAAAAAGGTACAGGAAAGTTCAAAAAGTTGGATTCCAAAGATGGCTTTGCCTCTCCCCAGCCTTCCACCTCCTCTAGCCCAGAGGTAGCCACACCTATGCTGAGGCCTGGGGTCTGGGATGCTCAGTTAAGCCTCAGATCTTTACCTAAGCCACCCTCTCCCTACCGCTCTGCCTCCCCAGGTACCTGTCCCTGCAGCAGGAGTCAATGCTGAGCTCATCGATGCCCCAGTACTGGATCTCCTGGAGGAAGGAGAGGGCGCACAGCTGCTCCATGACGTGCAGGCGGCCGGTGCGATAGTAGTGCAGGACGTAGCGGAATGCCTGCGAGCTGCGGTCGAAGAAGTACTCGTTGTCCACGGGGTTGGCATCGTCGCACAGCTCCAGCGGGCTGGGCGCTGCAGCCAGGGCTCCCAGGCGGCGGTAGGAGGCCACCACTACCGCCAGCTTGCCCAGACGCGTGTGCGGGAAGCAGGACAGCGCCTGCTGCGAGAACACGAAGCGGCTGCCGCCCACGTTGACCGTGAAGCAGTCCCCGATTGCCAAGGGCTCTCCTTCACCCTCGCTGCAGAAGACGCTGGAGTCCAGAGAGGTCAGGGAGCCGCTGTCCAGAGGGGAGCCCAGCGGCGCCCGGCTGCGGGGAGGCAGCTCCATTCCAACCGCCACTGCCGGAGGGCGCCACAAAGTTGGGGAGGCGCTGGAAGCCTCGGTGGCACGTCCCCTGGTGATGATCGGGATTTCCCAGGCTCCCGCGGCAGGTGCCTCCCACTCACACGCCCCTACTCTCTTCACCCTCTGCGATCGGTTCCCTCGCTCGTCGCTAGGGAGCTGCGAGTGTGCGGGAGCTGCACGCTAGTGGCAGGGCGGGTGGCTGAGAGGAGAGGTCGCGCCTAGGGGAATGGTCCTGTGTAGACCAAGCCGAGGACAGCCCCAGGCAAGGCTGCCAGGCGCAGCGGATCTTCTGGGGTGTAGGCGCCCCCCCTCCCCCAAGTTTGTACTGGAGATCCCCAGCCCGGAAGATGTACTGATGGAAAGCCTCCCCCTTGGTGGGTGGAGGGGTTGGGTGCAAGAGGGAAGAGGGGGTGGGGAGTGGAGCAGGAGGAAGGAAAGATGACTCTTAGCGGGGTGAGCGCAAGGGGGCTGTCGAGGCTCACTGCTACCCGCAGGAGGGCAAAACAAAAAGTTCAGAAAGCTAAGGAGGTGTAAATGGGTCTGGGCCCTTGCTAACTTGAGGGTTTATATTCTTCCCTGTTCTGTTATTGGATCCGCCTCCTAGGGGCGCTCGCTGGGGGTGTGAGCGCGTGGGGGAGAGTGCCGGGGCGACCCGGGCTGCCAGTTTCTTCCCAGTTCATTCCCATTCCACATTCCAGTCGGCCACTCAGGCTCTATTTTCTTCTTCCTTTAGGTTTTGACCTCCTAGTAGAGACACAAGGCTGATTAAGTTTTTTTTTTTTTCAATTGAAGTTCTAGTGAGTTACTAAGAACTGGAGGTCGACATTGTTAGCTCCCACCCCCTTGGGAGTCTTCGCATGTGAGACACTCTGCCCCCTTCCTAAGTGTTCCGGAGAGCAGGGGTTCTGGGTGCACAGAGAGGCACTCTCATTTTAGGAAAAGCAGAAGAAAGCAGAAAGCCAAGTAATAGAACAGGCGTGGGCTGGGGGCAGGAGTTTAAATAATAGCGGCCTCTAGGTAAAAGGTGAAGTCCGGTGCAGGTGCACAAGCGCGACTAGAAGTGTGCCTGCTGGTCTCCTAGAGCTACGCCCAGACCAACCTGTTGGACCTGGGGAGGATGGGGTGGGGAGGGAAGGATGGGTAAGTGACTCACCTGCAGCTCCTGGCACACCTGGGCTGAGCTCCGCAGGAGCCGCTGATAGCTGATAGGTAGCCTTCTTGTGATTCTCCGGGTCTACACGTGATGTCTGACTTGCCTGGTTTGAAGGAGGCTGCTCACAGCTGCGTTCTTTGCCAGCAGTTGCAGCCTGGCAGCGCCTCTCAGCTTCCAGTCTCTGGGCTCTGCGGAGAGGCCCGCCCCCGCTAGCTCGCTCTCACAGGGAGCCAAGGTTCCCAGCTCCCGCAGAGACGAGGGGAAGGAGGAGAGGGAGGGAAGGAGGGAGGGAGATGAGACCGAGGGAGGGAAGGAGGCGCTCCGTGACACTGAAGATTATATTCATCTTGAAGACACTTCAGGAATTATTGTATTTGATTCCCTCCCCCCATCTGTGTCCACATAGATGCTCAAAAATTTCCAAACTGGGTAAGTGTGCTAAACTTGGGGTTAGGGCAGTGATATTAACTGCGTGGTGTGGCACGCACGCCTGGCTCAAGATTTTCTCATTATGTCTACCAAGCATCTCAGAATCAAAAGTGTTTTCCAGAATGCACAATGCTCATCTTTGTTATTTTATAAAGTAAGTAGTTTTGGGAAGCAGATAAGTATAAAGAGACGAGCAGGTAGCTTGGCTTGATGCAGTAAGGGGATCTTCTCTTCCCTAGATTGGACAGGAACATGGTTCTTTAGTTCTGGCTGTGACAACTGGCGGTGGGACCCTAAGCTGTCATTCACTTCAGGGATCTCAATGCTTCTGCAAAAAATCTCCAGGTTTAATAAAAACGCTGAACATTTATTGGGCACTTACTTTGTACCAGGGAGTTTTGTAGGTTCCTTAATCATTCAGAACCTTATTTAAGTTTAGTAACAATAGTATGAGGTAGCCACATGCCCAGCTAACAAAAGGAGAAACAGACACAGAGAAATTAAGTGACTTTCTTAGGGTCACATAATACAAACTCAAACCCAGAACCAAATGCCAGAGATTGCCTTTATAAGCAAAATGCCTGGAAATTATCATTTTTTGTTCACTTTAAAATAAATAGAAATGTGGGGTTTTTTTTTTTGCAAGTTTCTAAAGAGGGGTGAGAGTTAAATGAGGTATATTCTCTGATATAACAGGCTGCTTAAGGTTCTTAATATACATCGATGAAGAAAACAGAAAGGTGTTCAATCTTATGAAATTTACAATTACCCTGTAAGAAAAAAAATGTTAAGTTCAATGAAAAAATTTAAAAGTATAACATTTCTAGGTTATGTTCTACTGATAGCTAACCATTTGGTTAACTTTTGTCTCTATAATGAACTTTTCCATTCAGAAAATAGGGAGAGCCTAAAATTATTCCAGTAAATAGTTTATCATTATGTTTAGATATTATGTTATTTTTGAAGGTAGCAGAGCTTTCTTTTACACTGAGGGAAAACCTCCAAAATCTCTATCACAGATGATTTAGGTATTAAAGAAGGCAAAAGTCTACAGTTCTCTTGAGGCTTATTTGTACTGTGATTAGTGATAAAGTTCTGCCCTAGCTTTACAGATCATGGTGAGGATGGAGGAAAGCTTTTAAAGGGAAATGAAAACCTTAGGTGAGTTGGGAGATCTTGGGCAGGTAACCTGAGGTTAGTGACAGGTGACCAAGGCTTACAGATCTCTTTCACTGCCTACAAACCCCTGACCCCTGATTGTGATGTATGAGAGGTGTCCTATAATAACCACCTTTCGAGTGTCAGGCCCTTTGTTAAGTACCTGACATCCCGCAATGACTCTATGAAGTTAGCATCATCATCATAGTTAGATTTTAGCTTAGATGTGCACAAGTACTAAGTACATTTCTTTTCAACCTTCATAGTGAATATGTGAGAGGGTAAGAAGGAATGGAAACCAGGTTATTTCTGACTCCAGATTCTATCTCAGCTAAGACCCTAAATTTTTCAATTGGACTTCAGTTGTGATTACAACAATTGATGCTAATTAAGGCCATCAGAACTAGAGATAAAATGAGTAGTGAACTGGGGGCATATAAACTTTATAGATCCAGTTTATTTTTATTTATTTATTCGCTGTTTTGGGCTGTACTGGGGATTGAATCCAGGGGCATTCTACCTCTGAGCTACACCCTCGCTCTGTTTTTATTCTTTATTTGGAAACAGAGTCACTAAGTTGTGGAGGGCTTCATTAAGTAGCTGAGGCTGGTGGCAAATCTGTGATCCTCCTGTCTCAGCCTTCCAAGTATATAGATCCATTTTCAAATATAGAATCTCTCAGGATAGCAGATTCAATGAAAAATTTCTGAATCAAATATTGTCCTTGATGCTGTGTTAGAATTCAAAGCTGAAGCCGGGCGTGGTGGCTCACGCTTGTAATCCCAGCATTTGGGAGGCTGAGACCAGAGGATCTGGGTTCATGGCCAGGCTCAGCTACCTAGTGAGGCACTCTGCAACTTAGTGAGACTCGGTTTCAAAATAAAGAATAAAAAAATAGGACTGAGGGTATAGCTCGGAGGTAGAATGCCCCTGAGTTCAATCCCCAGTACCGCAAAAAAAAAAAAAAAAAAAAGGATACCATTCCTGGTCCCTGATCCTTACCTGAGATATATCCGAGGTACTCCAAGAAGTCAAATAATTACTGATGATGGTGGTGGTGGGTGTGAGGTCTTATTTTTCCTTTCGTTCCTATGTAGCAAGGGATGACCATGACTGTCATGTGGGATGGTGTGTAGCACTGCAATATACGGACAACTATCTGATGGTTTGGGGTATATTTCCTAGTCATCAACTGTTATATTTATGAAAATTCCTAGTTTGCAGCTTTATCTATCAGATCTGCTCAATATCAATTTGAATATCAAATTTCAAGCTATGATTGTGGTTTTTAATTCTTTCAATTTCTAAGAGTATTTCTAAATTTGTTAGAAATAATGAACAATGTGTTTTCTTAACAGTAACATTTTAAAATTGGAGCAAAAGAAAAATCCTGACCTACTTTAGATATTGAACACTATTGCCGATAATTATGAAAATAAAGGTTAAAAGTCATTTGAAGTGCATTAGACAATTCTATTATTAAAATATGGAAAGTTTTGTTTAGTTTTGGAAAAAATGAGAATATTGTTATCATATTTTGCATATCTGTTATCCATGTGGATAATATATTGATTTTGTGAAATCATCTTTTATGTTAATGTTTAAAAATGATTAACAGAGATGTGATCTTGAATCATTGAAATTTTTTTAGGAAAATATACATTCATTATTAATTTATATCCAAAATATAGCAACTTTAATTTCAGTTTTGGTGATTAGACAGGGAGATATAAGTGAATACTTTTGAGTGAAGAGATTTATGGAATTCAACTTGAACTATACATTTTTCCTTTTTCAATCCCCTCATTGTAGATCATACATTCATATGAAATCCCTTTAATTTTTATCAACAACACCATATTTCAGGAGAAGTATGCATACCTTTGGTCCCATGTTCAGTTTTCCAGTACTAACAACTAGATAAGTCAACTATAATGACATCTAAAAATACCTTGTGTATGGACAAAATGGCTTCATCTTCTTTCTCTTTCTTACCTTGGGATATGCATAAAGAAAAAAGAAAATCTGATGAATTTTATCTATTCATCTTTCATGTGCCTTCTAGGTGCTTGGAATAAATCCTCCCAACTGTATGACAGCCCACTCTCAGGCAGAATTTAGCTTAATGTGGGCTTGTTCTGGATTCCTTCCAAGGGGAGGCAATTATATGTGGAAGTACCCAGGAGCTCATTTTTATAGCCTAGTCTGCTACAGAGATAGCAGCATGCATTGATGATGATGATGATGATGATGATGATGATGATATGATAATAATAGTTGCTATCTTTACTTATTAAATTTCCCTTCTGCCCTTTATTGGCTCTGTGACATTAACAAGTTTCTTAAGTGTTATTTTTCTCATCTGTAAAATAAGAGTCACAATAGCAATTTATGCTATCATTTTTAAATTAAATGAGATAATCCATGTAAAATGCTTAGTGCAGTGTCCTTAGACTTGTTGCTCCTGTTTATTATTATTTTCCAGGAATGCTTTTCTGATCCATCTCCCCTACACCTTACCAAGTACTTACTATGTGATAAGTACCGTGCTAAGAACTTTACAAACCTTATTTCATATAACCTTGCAAAGAAAGTAACATTATTATTCTTATTTTGTAGACAGGAAACCAAAATCAGAATGTTGAAATAATTTCCCACATGTCATACAGATATAGATAGGAGATATAGACTAGAACACATTTATTTGATTCAAAGCCTATGTTGTTTGAAAGGTATCAATATAGAAATAGCACAGTAATGAGCAGTCTCCATTAGAGATACTCTTCTCTTTGTAATAATTTTAAAAAGAAAGAAATTACATTCTATGCTCCAAATAATTAATAAATGATCAATACATTGCCTGTGATTTCACATTTTAATAACTTGAAGTTTTCTCCTAATAAAGGAAGAACTGGTTAGATTGATCATTATGTGACTTTCATCATACCACTATGATATACAAAAGACATAAATTAAAATTTTCTGAATTATTAATAAAATGTGTAGAATCAGGCACTTATTGTTCACTGGACTAACTCCTATAATTACACCAAAATTAAACTTTTATAAACAAGACTTAGAAGCAGTGGAGCAAATGCAAAGCAAGTGCTCTGATAATCATGTTCTGTGAACTGTTAAGTGAACCCAATATTGAATTTGGAAATTCCAATCAAATTCTTTTCACACGGCTTTATCAAGTTCCCTTGTGTTCATAGAGAGTTTGAGTTATAACAGACCATGAAAGCTGTGCTTCTCATTGAGTACATGTGATTTAATAATATTAGGAGTAGATTGCATTTAGACTTATCCTTAATTTTATTTAGTGCTTTCCTCCATTATCAAAGAACTCAGTAAACTTGAATTTCACTCTACAATTGGAAGAAAGATTATCTTTGCACTCTATACAAATTATGAGGATTTTTTATGTTGTACTTTTAGTTTTCCTACAATCAAGTCAATATGAAAAGTCTATCTATAAATAAATATTTATAGAAGTTTTGGGGGACACTTATAAGTGGATACAAATAGAATATATGCCATATATCATATATATATATATATACACAGACATACATATACATAACACACACTTGGAAAATCAACAGTACAGCACAGTTTGCAATGAATACTATTTAGTGGATCATATTGTCATTACCCTATCCAAGAGAAATAGTGAGCACTCAGAGGCATATAAGAAAAAAGTAGAGATAAGTAAGGAGAAAGGCATTTTTTTCTTTACAAAATGGTCCCTAGTTATGTAGTATAGTTTCTTTATATAGAACCCTCATGGAATTTTAAACATGATCTAATTAAAGAAAAAATATGAAGTAAAGTTTTAGGACACATATGTTAAAATCTATGCCAAACTATTTTTTGTTAACTGGATTATGAAGCTGTATAGAACACATTCTAATGTTCTATTGTTATTCTAGTCTCAGTTTAATAACATAAAACACATTAATTTAAATTAGATTTTTATTCAATTCATTGCACACAATTCTGATTGACTTCCAAAGTCAATGGTTTTTACACTTAGATGTATATTAGACATTTTTTCCCTTCTCCATTGATACAAAAGAATAGAGATATGGATTTGGAATGAGTACACACTAATCTTGTTGATTTGAAAAAAAAAAAAAAAGCTCAATATCAGTGTATGTATTCAGAGTGTATTTTCTATTTTCTCTACACTTTGTGCAACTGAATGCACAAATTTGTCATTCTTCCGACATGAGGAATAGCAGAGAGCCATATGGCTTCTCCCTTACACCATTTTGTCTGATTGACATCTCAGTTTTAGACCTGGCCTCACAGTTCTCCCACAAACAGATTTCCCGGAAATCTAAACCAAATGGGAATCAGAGGGAAGTCAAAGCATGGCAAATTTGTCCTACATCTGCTTTTTTGTCTGATTTCAATATGGTCAAATTTATTCATTTTAGTAACTTAGAATGCTTTACTTTCACGGTGGCAGGAAGAAGTGTACAGTTTCACATTGCCTACAATTTAAAGAAAAATGGAAATGTCCAATTAAATAATCTGTGAAAGAATAGAAATAAAATAGAGTGCTTTTGAAATAAATTTAGGAAATAACCAACTTTGTAAATAGATTCAATATTTATCATGACTCTAGGCCACAAATGTTTAAATTTTGAAAGCAGAAATTTAGGAAAAATCAAGAATATATTATTTTTGATTAAATGAATGGAAGTTTTGAGGGTAGCAAATGTTTTATGGATGAGGAAGTATTTTTATGTATGTACAAAGCTAGAGTCTTAATTTGAATTTTTTATAAAATTAAGCCATAAATATACTAAAATTATGTTTCCTCATTTTATATATATTTATTGTGCTACTGGGGCTTGAACTCACAGGCATTCTACCTGTGAGGTACACCTCTAGCCCTATTGTATTTTTTAATTTCCAAACAACGTCTAACTAAATTAGCACATGCTGGCCTTGAATCTGTGATCCTCCTCCTTTAGTATCCCAACTCTTGAGATTATAGGTTTGTGCCACCACGCATTGCCCATCTTATATTATTTAATAAGTAGGAAAGTAACAAAATTTTTTTTCAGCATAAGTTCAAAAAAGATTTCATGTTTGAAGGCAATTAACTTTGAACTGGCTTTACTTTTATTCTGGTAGTAACATTTTAGTAGCTGGCATTGAAATTTTTTTTTTTGTACAAATTTCTTGAATGACTAAATGTCAAATGAAATGCAAGTTTGAATGTACTTGAACATGTAAATGCTTGAGTAAAACCATGATAAAAGAGTGTGTGGCCTCTGTCAATGTTGTCAACATAACCAAACACTGCTTGCAGTTGGAGCCCTGTTCCCTTGTGAAATGACAATCTACTTTCACCTCCATTTTAAGTCAGAATTTGTCCCTGGGGCAATCAGAGTCACAAAGTAAGTGAGCCTCTTGCTGATGAATCAATGGAGGCAGCTTTCTTATATAACAAGCACTGTATAATGCATCTTATTAAAATATTTGTTTTCATGGTGCCAGGTTTTCAGATTATGGCTCCAATAGAAGGCCATGCTGTGTTGGACTCCTCTGCATTCTTTACAATTATCGAGGATCCCAAGCGGCTCTTGCTTTTATAGACTGTATCTTGACATTTACCATATTGCAAATTAAAGCAGATAAAATTTAAAACATTTATTTATAAAAGTGTTTAAAATAATGGTAATAAATTCAATATATAAGATAATAATACTTTAAAAATAAATATATTCCCACAAATTACTGAGAAGAGTAGCATTGTTTCATAATTTTTATATTACTTTCATATCTGGCTTATTATTTGTTCTGCGTTTGAACTATTGCCACTTGATATTTTGGTTAAAGTCTTTGAAGAAAATCTAGTGTCACACAGCTACGTAGTTAAAAGGCAGAGGGGTACTTTTATAGCTTGGAATTGTGTAAGTTCTTTATTGGTACTATATCAGAAATTGATAGGTTCATTGGGGTATGGAATCTGCTACTGTGTCAGCAAATTTTCCAAACTCAGTTATATTGGTCTATCTTCCTTTAGATATAATTTTAAAAAAAGATGTCATTTTTTATGTTATTTACTGTTCAAGATGGTTATTCCTTAGTATCGATCTTCCCAAAGGAGATATATTTCATTGAGGAGTAATAAAAAATCACTTTTGTTAATATTATCACTAATTTAATAAAAAAAATTTATTACTATTGAGAAATTATCAAGCTTTTGGTGGTTGATGTAAGTTTTCCAAAATTTGAGTTTTCACTAGAAAGTTAAAATTTATCATCAGCAGCAAATACTATCAGGTTTCCTTGACAGTTACAGTCTCTATTAACTCACTTTTAAGAAGTTATTCATAAAGCTCTGAATAACTTTAGCTTGCCTGCTAATCTTTCCAAGTAAAAATAGTGAACTCTGGGGAGCAGAGACCTTCTGTACATCAGTCACACAGTCCTTTTCCTTCAGTATGCATGGTCCCAAGGCATTCTGCAGAAGTTCCCTGTGCTGTGGTATATATGTCCCTAGCACTCTAAACTACATTAAGATGTGAGACTACAAATACCAATAAAAGTATATTAAAATTATATCTATCTATCTATCTATCTATCTATCTATCTATCTATCTATCTAATCTAATGTATCTTGTATCTATAATCTATAAAGACATGATCTAGTCATGAAATTGAATAAAATTGGTATTTTAAGTAACATAATAATGTTAATTACTGTTCATCTATGGCATTGTTAAATGACTCTGTCTTTCTCTCCTGAAAGTATGTGAAAAAGACCATGACAGCTCGTAGAGTTTTGTGCCATTGCTTTGAGGCATGCTGAAACACGAATGCCCATCATTGTTTTTGTAACATTAGTGCAATGTAGACACAGTGGAAAAAAATGATGTCTTGGAATAATGGGGAAAAAAAAAACACCTTTAAAATATCCAACAAAGGGTCTCATCAGACTTCAAGAATCTGTAGAGTACATTTTAAAAATTAAAAATTCTAAGGGATATATGTAGTACTACAACTTAAACACAGGATTTATGTTCACATTTTTCAGTAAACAGAAAATAAGTATGGAATATTTATTGTTTTTAAGTTTTAAACCGTACATTTCCTGCATTGAATATTCCTTATATTCACACACACACACACACACACACACACACACACACAGAGAGAGAGAGAGAGAGAGAGAGAGAGAGAGAGAGAGAGAGAGAGATGTGAACATATAAAGGTATACATATTCTTGAGTATACAGAGAAAACGTAGTTAATTTAGCTCCAATTGATCATTGGTATTTTTATAAATTTTTCATAATAGGTATAAGGTAAGCCCTTCTTTTTTTTTTTAGTACAACCAAGCAAACAGTCTAATGCAATGACAGAAATATTCCCTTTGGGTCCTGCATAGTATCTTGGAGTAAAAATGCCCTGTCTCTCAAGGTTTCTGTTATTCTATATGACTTTGTTCAAATAGGCAGAGTCCAGGGAGGTAAGGTTCTCCTGTCTATCCTATGAATATAGACTGGATCACTGGTTAGTAGGGCGGCTTCCTAGACTAATGACTACTGGGATATTCATGGGCAAGAAAGACTAGAGGCCATTGTAGGGCTATTTCTCTTCTCCTAGACCTTAGGTTACACATGGTCCATCAGACTTCTCTAGTTATTTATCTCTAAATCTCCTCAGCAGCATAAGGAACAAATTCTAATGTATCTTTCTTGGGTTTATCTGTAATTTTCCACTGTTATTGCCAAAATTTATGCCTCCCCCATGTTGGAAGCATGTATCACTATAGCACTCTAGCTTTGATTCTTTTGGAAAAATACCTAGGAGTGGTGGTATAGCTGGGTCATATGAGGATTCTATTTATACTCTTTTGAGGAATCTCTACAATGATCTCCATAGTAGTTGTACTAATTAATGCTCCCATCAACAGTGTATAGATGTTTCTATTTCCCTGTATCCTTTATATTCTTGAAGATTGTCATTCTAACTGGAGTTAGATGGAATCTCAGTGTTGTTTTGATTTTCATTTTCTTTTTTTCTGTACTGGGGATTGAACCCAGGGGCATTCTACCTCTGAGCTATACTCCCAGTCCTATTTTTTATTCTTTATTTTTGAAACAGGGTCTCACTAAGCTGCGGAGAGCCTCAAGGCTGGTCACAAACCTGGATCCTCCCGTCTCAGCCTCCCAAGTACTGGGATTACAAGCATGTGCCACCACACCCGGCTAGTTATTTCGTTTCAAAATAAAAAAATAATTTTAGTTATACCTGCAAATAATTCGATTTTAATTTTTTTGATTGCTTATAATGTTGAACGCTTTTTCATATATTTGTTTGCCACTTATATTTCTTCTTTTGAGACATGCCTATTCAGTTAAATAGCCGATTTTAATTGGATTATTTGTTTTTGCAAAACTATTTTCTTTAATATGTTTTGCCACCCTTCTCAAAGACAGAATACCATGAATAATCTCTTTGCTCAGTTTAAAGTCCAAGAGTACAAAAAAGACTTATTGTTTTTCAGAATATTTTTGCAGTGCTTTCTCTTGCCTTCCCTAAACTTTATCAACCTGTTTTTTTCTTTTATTAACTTTCTCCCATGTGAGAGAATAGTTTGCATATAAAAACAATTAAATGGACTCCTGTAACTCCAGCTATTTGGAAGGCTGAGGCAGGAGGATCCAAAGTTTATAAACAATCTGGGCAACTTCGCAAGATCCTGTCCCAAAATTAAAAATACAAAAGTCTAGGTCTAGTATTGGGGTTCAATCTCCAATACTGCAAAGAAAGAAAGAAAGACAAAAGGAAAAAAGGAAGAAAGAAAACAATGGAACACTAAATGGAGTTCAAATTATTAACTACTTGGCCTTAGTTATTATTAAACATTATTGACTTGGAATGTTAAAAACCTTACTCTTGGTTTAATAAAACATACTATATGAATAATGACCATATAAAATTTCTAAAAGTTCATTGCTAAACTTTGATTTTGGAATACAAATTCTCTGCCACCTGAATAATATTGATTTTTAACCCATGCAGAACATTAAAAGCTTTCAAATTAAGTATTTTTTCCCTGGGATGTGATATATTTATGAAGATAGATCTTCCCTGTATCTATTCTACTGTTTGCATTTATTTAATTTTCCACCACAATGACATTCATTAGCGAGCATATGTTATTTCTGATGAGAGCAACACATTTGAATTGATTTTTTTCTGTAGAGAAAATTAAAGGTGTTGCATGATGAATATTTCTTGAGTTGCAAATTAATGTGGAATGATTTAGAATTGGCAGAAGCTTTGGAGATGCTTAATTTCAGAAGATGCATATGATGTGTGAGTTATCATACCAGTTATAAAAAATATAGCAATATCTAGTACACTATTCATAATCTAGATGTGTCCTCTGCCTTGCAGAATTCCTGGGGTAAATTGACATCAGTATCATGAAAGATATGTCATCTTTCAGAATTTTTGTATTTGATTGATCTTATCATTCTTTGGTAAAATATCAAATTCAAAAATCAAAGTATCTTTTGTCAGATGTTGAATTATTTTTTAACTTAGTTTAAAGTAATATTTTTTATCTTTTATTTTCAGGTTTCACTCTTTTGCTACTATTGCTGTTTATTTTCCTTTGAAAAATAACTTTTGACTTTAGTAAATTTACTAAAATTCCCTTATAACTATGCATTATGCAGCTCAAAGATGCTGACAACTATGTAGAGTAATTGGTTTTTAGTATACTCTGTAACTGTAACATACAACTAAAATTTGTCATTTGCAATGCAAAACTGAAAACAGAAGACTTAACTCCTTAAGCTTGCATAGGCATCTGCAATGAAGGGCAGATAAAATAGTTGAAAAAAAAAAGTCAAAGTAAATCTTTAAATCTGACCCCAAATGGCAAGGGTTATCTGGTAAAGTTTTGTGTATTCACTGAAAAACAACCATCTAGGTATACAGGCAACTAGAATGATTAAAAGATGGTCTGTGGATAGGGTGGCATGATTAGGTTGCTAAGAAACAGCATTTGCAGAGTTCAACTGGTGTCCATGGATGAAAGAGATAGATATGAGTGTTCTTCCCTTATAGACAGGTAAAGAGCAAAAGGCAGGACTATGAAGCTTGTCAATTGGGATATCCAATTTTTTTTTTAATATTAAAGCTTAGTATGTCTATGAGGATTGGAATGCATGAGGATTAAGTGAGATAAATATAGAATATTTAAAAACATATGATTTTATTTTTATTTTTCTTTCCTTGGCATAAAATACAAAAGTGTTGCTAATCTTTAGCAATTGTCATTTGTGTGAAGTAGTAGTGAATTCTCAATAGTTATTTCTCTCTGGAGCATATTATAGACCAAAAAGGTAGCCATTATCTTCATGATTTCATTTTCAGTTACAGTCTGCCTCTTTTTAAATCAATTCTCGGATTCAAAAAGAGCCAGTTGGTCCTGATTACCACACACCTGGCACACCGCTGTTAGTTCTAGGCATCCAGTGATTCTTTCTATTACCTGAAGCTGTGCTTTGGCACACCCTGCACAATATTTGTTCTCTGCTCCTTGCTTTGGTTTGGCTTTTGCTCCGCTGCTTCAATTCACCTTGCCATGAATCTCAGGTGTCTGAGTGTCCTTACCATACCCATTCTTCTCATATTTTTTACTCAATGAGATTTGAAGGTAGAAAAGAGCTGCCTAGTCCTAATTTTAAAAGTAGATCACTTCATTATTGCTGAAAACTATTCATAGTACGGACAGTCCTTCCTATTTGCGTTTGGTGGTCAAGGGATTGAGGTGAGTGTAGTACTGGATGAGTTGTTCCCATTAACTCTTCCTAAATCTTCTGGAGCTCTTTCAGATTATTAGGAAGTGTTTTGTAAAAGACATGGCTTTAAAGATAGAATGGATTTGCATTAAGCAAAATTAAAGAGATTTGTTTCTCTCCAAATGTTTTAAAATCCATTCATTTCTCCCCTTCTTCATTATTATTTTACTTTGGGATATTAACTCTTGGTACCCATTAAGTGCTTACTTTCTTCCCCACTCCTTGATTGCTACCAAATTTATTTTTAAAATTTTTGTATTATTATTTTTTATTGGTGCATTATAATCATACATCTTTGTTAGGTACAAGCTGGTAGAGGCATACACGCACACATTTCTCATTTAAGCCTTCCCAAATTCCCGCCCTACTCCCTCCCTCTCCCTCCTTCTCAAGTTCAGTTTAGTGACTGATTTTGATATGATTGTGAAAATATATCATGTGCATTAGGGTGTTTCCCTGCCCCCTCCCCATCACCTTCAGTTAAGTCACCTTCCTTGCTCATCTAAGATTTCTCCTTCTAAAGTCCCTCTCATGTCCCACTTTTTCCCTACCTTCTGCATATTAGGGAAAGCATACCATTTTTTCCTTTTTATGACTGACTTATTTCACTTAGCATAATGTTTTCCAGATTAATCCATTCTCCTGCAAATGACATGATTTTGTTCTTCTTTATGGCTGAGTAAAATTCCATTTTTTACATATATCATAGTTTTGTAATCCATTCATCTGTTGATGGACATCTTGGCTGGTTCCATAGTTTGACAATTGTAAACTGTGTAGCTGTAAACAAAGATACACATGCATCGGTCTGATAGTTTGGTTTCCATTCTTTTGGGTAGATACCCAGAAGTGGCATTGCTAGATCATATGGTAGGTTCATTCCCACTTGTCTGAGGATCCTCCATACTGTTTTCCAAAGTAGTTGCATTAATCTGCAATCCCACCAGCAATGTACTAGGGTTCCCACTTCTCCCCACCCATGCCACCATTTGTTGTTTTTTGTGTTTTTGATGATTGCCATTATAATTGGGGTTAGGTGAAATCTCTCTGATTGCTTAAGATGTTGAACAATTTCTCATACATTTATTGGTCATTTGTATTTCTTCTTTTGTGAAGTGTCTATTTAGATCCTTTGCTCATTTCTTTTTTGTGTTATTTGTTTTCTTAGCTGTGAGTTTCTTGAGTTCTCTGTATATTCTAGATATTAGTCCTGTATCAGAGGAGTAGCTGGAAAAAATTTTCTCCTACTCTGTGAGCTCTCTGTTGAGGTTATTGATAGTTTCCTTTGCTGCACAGAAGCTCTTCAGTTTAATGCAGTCTGACATATTGATCTTCCTTTGAGTTGCTTGTGCCTTTGGGATCTTGTTGAGAAAGTTTTTACCTGTGCCTATGTGTTGAAGTGTTGGCCCTATGCCCTCTCCAAGTAGCTGCAAGATCTCTGGCCTAACTTCCAGGGCTTGCTACCAAATTTCTATGGGCTTCATCATGACTTTTAAACCAGGTAACACCTGTTCTTAGTTAAAAATCTTTAAATTATCTTTCATTGCAAACAGACGAAAATTTAAATTTCTTTTCATAATTTCTACCCTTCTATCGCAGGTTCTTGCAGATTCTGCTTGCTCCTTAGTACCACTGCAGAAGGTTGCTGCTTTAGATAGCTCCCTGAAAATTATTCCATGGTTCCTGCCATGGAAGGTCACTACTCAAGGCAGCTTCCTGACAAAGTCTTCTTTCACTAAAATGACAAGAAATCTGATATAATAATATTGAGAACATATATTTAGTAATTGGAGTGTCAGAGAGGAGATAGATGACAATTCTCCTGGCCTTCTGTAGCCAAAACATTTCTTTTATTATGAGTTCAAACAAAGCAAATGGAAAGGAAGTCACAAGTTAAATGTAGGGTGTATCAATCACATGCTACCACTAGGGTGTGTCAAGGTGAACTTTTCAGAAAGAATAGGGGGTCATCAAGGTCCATCTTTAGGTTCCATCCAGTCCAATGAAGCTCATCTGCTTGTGTACAATTTCTACTTCCCATGTACTGTGTACTAGGCTGAGCCGGTCCAAAATGGTGACCTCACGTGGACTAAGCTGGCCCCCAACACCTTTATCATTGATTTCTCCCACCACTCCTCTGGGATCACAAACCTGTGCATCTTTATCTTTTGATGTTTTTCTCCCATGTCCTATTTAAATTAATGTCAGGGATAAGATGAGGGAAAGGAGGAATATTTTTAATATCCAATACCTACTCATCTCTTTTCAGCACAACCACTAGGGGATAGTGATTTTGTTTTTCTTGTACATCACTGTGTTCTCACGGCCTAATACAGGGCTTATCACATAATTGATACTTGACAAATGTTTACTAATTATTTACTAAATAATTGTTTATTAAATCTTAACATGTTACAGTTGAAATGCAGCAGCTCTCAAAATCAAATTTAGGAGTATTATGTAATATTTACTTATGTTTACATATAGTATGTCCATTTATATATTGATATAAATTTACAGCTATGCCAGAGCTGAGGCCTTCTTATAAATAGATTGGTTTTGGGACTTGCTTATGGTTCTCTCCTAGAACATTAAAAAGATATATCATGTCGTCTTTCCCCACCAAAGTTTTTCTTCTGACTTAGATAACCTCTAGGAGCTTTTAAACATAGGATTTATGCTATATCAATTATAATAGAGTATATGCTCCAGTTCAATGCTCTTGAATACCTTTCAAATACAAATACTGAGAAAATACATGTGGAGATTTACATAAAGGTATTTGGTCCACTTTTGTTCTATTTACCTCCAATTTTATGTTTTTTGTCCGACCATTATCAAGATATTCATTGGGACCATGTCATATTTGTCTGATGTAAATTTTTTATATAGAGTTACATGTTGGTATATATTTGTAGGTCTATGTCAGAGGACTTTATAAGAAAGAGCTTTAAGGTAAATTATCTTTGCATTTACTGGAGGGATGTTGTTAAGATGAGATGGTTCAGTCAGCATTCTCATGACTGTTACTCCAAATACCTGATGACCACAACGTAGAGGAAGAAAGATTTATTTGCTCACAGTTCTAGAGATTTCAGTCCAAATACCTGATGACCACAACTTAGAGGAAGAAAGATTTATTTGCTCACAGTTCTAGAGATTTCAGTCCATCATCCTCAAGACTATACCCCCAGTGACCTACCTCCTCCAGTCACATCCTATGTGCCTACCTTACCACCCAGTAAATCCATTATTCTGTCAATTTATTTATCTACTGATGAGATTAGAATTCTCATAATTCAATTATTTCGTCTCTGTACATTTCTGTATTAATACATGAGCTCTTCCAGGGTCCATTCTATATCCAATAATAACATGAGATATCCTTTCCTTTGCACAGCTGTCCTTTCTATGAAGATCTCCACTATAAGATTTGTTTTCAATCTCTGATAGAGGTATAGTTGCCATTAATTAATTTGTTTTGACATATGTACTTTGCAATATACATGATTTATTCATGTACTTTTTGGGAAACATTACAATTAATATTCTTCAAGTGATAACCATGAGCTAGTTATCCTACAAAGTACTTTATTAGGATTATTTAATGTAATCCTTACAACCCTGTGGCAGGTATTATTATTCCTATTTTATGGATGAAGAAATGGAGAAAAGAAAGGATAATCATTCAAAGTTATACAATTAGAAAATATTAGGATCAAATTGTGAACATGGCTTAATTTCAGTAGGTTGCTTTCTACCTAGATTTAGCTTATTTCACAAACTTAATTTTTCTTCTGTCTTATTTTTTGGCTTAGGAAAACATGAAGTATAATTAAGTAAAAATATATCAAACTACCTTTCCTTATAAGTTGTATGTCCTATCACAAAGCTCAAATAAGTCTACAGGAAATCAAGTGGAAAGTATTAGAATTTTTTTTTGTTTATTTATTTATTTATTTATTTATTTATTTATTTATTTATTTATTTTGGTACTGAGGATTTGAACCCAGGGACACTCTATCTCTGAGCCACACCCCATCTCTTTTTCTTTTAAATTTGGAAACAGGGTCTTACTATGTTGTAGATGGCTTCACTAAGTTGATGAGGCTGTCCTCAAGCCTACAATCTTCCTGTGTCAGCCTCCTAAATAGTTGGATTACAAGTGTGCACCACCACACCTGGCTAGAAAATGCCTCCTTAGAGTAAGCTGTTTATTAACTATTATTCTCTCCTAGGTATGTATTTTAATCTTACTATGTTGTAAATTAAATTCCATTTCTCTTGTACTATATTCTCAAACTACACCCATAAGAAATCTAACTTGTGATATTAGTGAAGACTAAGCTATGCCTTGCAGTCTTTTACATTCAGTCAGTTATGATGAATGTTTGGTATTTTCATAGGCTTTATTGAAATTAACAATAACTAACAAGAAGTGCTACAGAGCTAATTATCTTTTCAATATATATCTACAATTAAAAAACACATCCAACATTTAGGGCTTCTTGTTTTTCCATTTCCTAAGTCACAAATTTTAATGATATGCATTGCATATGCAACCTGGCCTTAAACCATTTTGGAATATGAAACTAGTACATAAAATACATGAATAATTATGGTTCAAATTACTCAAATTACTGTTAGAAAACTTTCCTAATTTATCAATAAGACATCTGCAATTTAAAGGTCCATATGCACAAAATTCTATAAAATTCTTACTAGCTATAGTATATGGAATATTCACCTTTAATGATAAAAACTGTCCAACGGTCCCTTAATTATGTCTAGTATCTGACTAGATCAAACACAACAAAAATTAATATAGGATATAATAAGTTTCTCTTTATTCTAGAGTTCACTGCTATCATTGTTAAGCTACTACCATATTTTTCAGATTTATCTCAAAACTTTGCTAATTTCTCTAAGATTGAACTCATTGCCAATTTCCAACTCATTATCCATTTATCAGCCAGAGTGATGTCACTAAATGGAACATTTGCCTAGGTCATTCTCCTGCTTAAAAGACTCCAGGGACTTAATATTGCTTTCAACATACTTTCTCAATTCCTTAGCAAGGCTTCAAATGGATTAGGATTCAGAGTCCTCTTCCATTTCATCTCTCACCCTTTTCCCCTAATCATCCTAAAAGACCTCTATTTCTGAAAATGAGTCCTGTTTTGTAATAGTTTAAATATGGAATGTCCTCTCAAACTCATGTGTTGAAGACTTGGTAGCCAATGCAGCAGTGTTCAGAGGTGGAGCTTTTTGGAAATGTTCCTATCATGAAGGCTCTGATTTCATTGGTGGGTTAATCTGTCAGTTACTGGAGCATGCCCTAGGAAGGGCATATTTTGTCCCTGGGCCCTTCCTCATTCTCTCTGTGCTTCCCGGCCACCATGAGGTCAGTAGCTCTGCTCCAATCTTGCCCTCTCTCCTCATCACAGGCCCAGAGCAATGGATCTAGCCAAGCATGGACTGAAACCTCTGAAACTGAGCTCCAAAACAAATCAACTAACACATGATCTCTCTTGTATCTAGGCCTTCATGTTATCTCTGTAGAACAACTTTTCTCTTTACTTTGGTCTTCTTGGCTCTTTATTTACCTGTCATGTTTCTTCCTAGTTATTTCCACTTCTCAGTCATCTAAATTAGGTGTTCTTCCTTTGTTGTCCCATAACTCCTTTAAGTTTATCCCACCAGAGCTATTGCCTATTTATACATCTGTCATATCTGTGGTAGACTGAAACTCACTGTAAAGAGAGAGAATATTTCTAGTTCACTATCTTATTCCCTGCCCTAATGCTGGAGATTCGCACTTAATAGGGCACTCAGTAGGCCTTCAGTATTTTGTTTCTTTCAGTAAATGGGTGAATTTTCTGATATAAATATTCTTTTCATATTCTTTTATAACATTTTTCCTAAATATATCATACTATTGATATAATCACTAAATTGTTCTTTTTTCAACTGGAATTTAAATGATAGTACTCCTATAGTTTTCAGATTTGCCTCAAAACTCTGCTAATTTCTCTAAGACTGAACTCATTGCCAATTTCCAACTCATTATCCATAGTAGTCCTATATCTTTGGGAAGTTAACCAAAGTTTTGGTGTTCTCATTTTAAAATCTAACAAATAAATTGTGCTTACATATTAGGGTTGCAATGAATAGTAATTGTGATAAGATGTAAAACAGTACAGTGCTTGTAACTGTTTTCTTAATATTACTATAAATTTTTTTGTTATATTTGTCAAACTAAAACTCTAAAGACCCCCAAAGATCTCTGTAATAAAAGGCATAATAATATAATGTAATATAATGACATTGAGACATTATAGATGCTATTCAGAAAGCAAAATAAGCAGATCCTGGAACAACTTCCCATAACTACCAGTAAGGATAAGTAGTAGTTATAAAATGTTTGCAGGACCAGAGAAAATAATATTTGTTATAAATATTGGGGAAGTAAACACTATAATATAATTAGCTGCTGATTAGAGAGCCAGCATCATGCAAACCAGGGGAAGCTTTGGAATGGAAGGTAGTCCGTAAGGAAAAGTCATTGCTGTGTCTGGACTGGTTGGTGTTAAGATTCCAGAAAGTTTGTAAGTTAATAGGGTAAGGTGACCTTGGTGGTCCACTGTGATGGGATTTAAGTCAAGATTTCAACATAAAAAAACATTTTTGTTCATTTCTCCTACAGCTGTTCACTGGTTATCTTCTCTTATCTTTTTCTCCACTCCACCTCTGGTCATTATAGTTAAATTTAGGACATCTCAGATTTTTTCCCTTTTATCATTATAAGAAATGTAGCACAGGGCTTGAGAACTCTAGCTTTGGAAGCAGAATTACATAGGGTCAAATTATGCTGTGGTCTCTTACGAGATCTGTGGCTTTGCTCTTTGGGAGCTCATTTTTTAATGTACTGGGAATAATAATAATAGTACTCATTTGAATGGTTTACTGTGAGGTTTAAAAAGAATAATATAAATAAAAGCTTAACATATTGCCTGGTATACAATGAAGGCTTAATAAATGTTAGGTACTAGTAATTTAAAAAATTATAAATGTTAGGTATTGTTAACAATTGTATTTCTCTCATTCACTGATGTCACAGGTTTTATTTCATTCATTCATCTTTGAATGACTAGCATCAGTGTGTTGCATTGCCGTCTTGTATAACATGTCTACTTATAAAAATATCTCCGAGAAGAGGAAAGCATGAACTGCTGTTGTCCACTTATAGGTTAATGTGACTTGGCATCAACCAGTTGACACTGGGTAACCTAGAGATGAGAAAGCAAGTTACAGGGGTGTAATTTTGGAATGTGGGGACATTTTAAGTCAAGATAAATATATCTAATGACATTATCTTTAGAGAAAAGATTGTCAGAAGCTGAGAAAGAAATTCAGTGAGGTTAATTGGGAGAGCATCAAGGGTAAATATAACCTAATTCCAAATTTTAGCTATGATTAACTTTGGGGGTTAGTTTCAGTGTTAATCAAAGGAAATTGAAAAACAGGATAGTTTAAAGAGGTTAGTTTTGCATGGTATTATTGTTTGAGGATATGAATTTCATAGAATAGTTTGGTAAATGGGCCAGTATGTTTTCCAGGGCTGAAGTCTATCTGAATAGACTAGGGGAATATGCATTAATTAGTAAGATGTTCATGTTAAATTGCTGCTAATTTTGGTCTTTTAATTGAAAGGAACTATCAGACTACAGAATGGTGTTGACAGCACTTTGGGAGGGGAAGAAATTTGAAACAGCTCTTCTGTAACTCAACTTTCTGTAATAAGAGACAGAGTCTATTTCACATAACTGAATTAACTTTGGGATGTGAACTTCCTGATTGCCTTAAAAATGACAATTATGAATGGTATGAAAATTAGTGAGCATTTTTTGCAAAATTCAATTTCACCTTATATTGGTGTGTAAGAGTAGAAAATATTTTCAAAAATTGCAGCCAGGTAAAAATGATGCTTTTTCTCATACCAGCCCAGTGTGATAGAAACTCCACTCTGGGCAGGTGTAGTCTATGAAGTCTACCTCTTTGTTGAGGTTCCCTCTGCTCTCTATGAAGGGGAGACCATCTGCCATTCTCTTTAACCCCCACACTGTGTGTTGTAGAGGCCAAATCCTAGGTAAGTGTGGGCAAGAGTTTAGAGACTCTCTTCTTTTACCCAGTGCACGCTCGTAGGAAGGAAGCATCCCCTAAGGGCTGCTATGCAGTGGACCAAGGACACCAGGACCTCTGTCATCTGGCCACAGCTCTCCTGTAGGTCCAGGTTCATGCTGGCAGATAGAAGCCTAAAAGAGAAAAGGTCATGACTCCTACAGTGTATCCTGCTTGTAAAGCAGGGCCTTCCCTGCAATGAACCATTACAAGTCGGTTCATTGTGTGTGCACACATCCACACATACGACTAGCTTTATAGAAGTACAACTGGCATTCAATGAACTGCACGTGTTTAAATTACACAGTTTGATGACTTTTGACACATGTCATACCTGTGAAGCTTGACCATGATGAAGATAATGAACATATCCATCAGGCTCAAAGAGTGTACCTCTGTAATTCTCCTCTTCTGCCCTTCTATATCTTATCTCATTCCTCAGTTAACTCCTTTTTCTACTTTCTGTTGCCATAGATTTGTTTGCATTTTTTAGACTTTTATGTAAGCAGAATTTTATATAAACATAGAATATGCATTTTCTTTGTTCAGCTTCTTTTAATGAACATACTATTTTGGGATTTATCTATTTTGTAGTATGTGTCCATAATTAATTCCATTTTTATTGCTGAGTAATATGGCACTTAATGAATATAATATTTTAACTCCACACTTTTTTTGCTTGGCATTTAAATTTTTCCAGTTTGGGGCTGTTATGAATAAAGCAGCTACGGACAATAGTGGCTAGTTCTTCTGTGGATATATGTTAAAAAAATTTTTTTTTCTCTTTTTTTCTATCTGCAGTGTTGGAGATTGAATGTAGGATCTCACATGTGCCAGGCAAATGCTCTAACACTGAGTTACATACCTAACCCTTATTTTATTTCTCTTATTGTTTTGTTTCTATAAGATATTCTATATTGGTAGTTAACTACAAATAAAGAAATAATATATATATATTTTTAAAATTTTTTTATTATTATTTTTTTTGCGGTACTGGGGATTGAACTCAGGGGCATTCTACCTTTGAGCCACACCCCCAACCCTATTTTTTATTCTTTATTTTGAAACAGGATCTCACTAAGTTGCAGAGGGCCTCACTAGGTAGCTGAGGCTGGCTGCGAACTGAGATCCTCCAGTCTCAGCCTCCCAAATGCTGGGATTACAAGCATGTACCACCAAGCCTGGCTAGTAATTTTTTTAAAAAATAGTATCTTTTATTTGTTTTTATGAACTTATGGCACTGTTAAGATCTCTTACAAAATATTGAATAGAAATGAATGTAGATGTCTTTAAATTGTTCTTTATCTTAAGGAGAAAGCATTCAATCTTTCACCAATGAGTAGGAGGGTAGTTGTTAAATTTTTTGTGATGTATTAATTAGGTTGAAGATATTTCTCCTCTTTTTAGTAGTTTGCTAGCACAATGGGTTTTTGTTCATAGTTTTTTAACATTGTGTTTTTTGTTTGTTTAGTTTTAATCAAGAATGGGTGTTGGGTTTTTTTCAAATGTCTTTCTGTCTCAATTGAGATGATTATGTTTTTGTTTTTTCATTAATTTAGTCTCTCGATGTTGTGAATTACTGGCTGATTTTTGAATACTAAAGCAATCTTGCATTGCTGTGCTAAACCTCAGTCTATTGTGATGTACTTTTTTGTTTTATATTCTGGTAGATTTGATGTGATGTTTCTTCATAGTCCCAGATCTGTTTAAAGCTGGATAGAAGTCATGTTTCATTTGAGCTTTCCTCTATGCTTTACAGTCTGGAAACTGTTAAGGCTATGCACTGGGGCTTACCTCATTTGTTTCATTTCTTTTATGGATCACATAAGAGGGATGCAAAAATCTAATGGAGAATGGAAATATTCTACTTTTCTTAGGAATTGAACCTAGGGACATTCTACCTCTGAGCTGTCCCCCCCCTATTTTATTTTATTTTTTTTTGAAGCAGGATCTCACTAAGTTGCTGAGGCTGGCTTTGAACCTGCTATCCTCCTTCCTCAGCCTTTCAAGTTTTGGGATTATATTATCACACCTGGCTCATATTCTACATTTTGACTGTGGTGGTGGCAGTGTAGGAAAAGATGTGAAATACATTTAAACAGATGAGAAGATTGCTGAGTGTTTTCAGTGGAAAACTGCCTTGTTTAGAGAGACAGGATTCCTAGTTCTATGACTGTGTGGGATTTGTGCTTTTCCATTTCTTTTTTGAAATTTTTTCAACTCTGTAAGTTGTAGGAAGCTAATAGTAAGATAGAAAATTCTTGTCTTTGGAAATGCAGATTTGTCATGTAGAAAGCAACTGATTATTGCTCTGTAGATATTGACCATCTTCACATTTACTAGCAAACTCATCTCAGCATTTTCAGTATGTAATTTGGTAGCTGGTCTTTGTATTATTTTTTGAACTGGTGTAACATTTTTTAATTCTTCATTAATAATGAGTTAAATAAAACCTTTGACTAATGTTTACTTTATGTTTGTATGAGAATTATGAGTTTACCATTTAAAACCAATCAGATTGTTCACTTAAAAAGGCTAAATTTTATTTTATGTAGCTTATATTCTCATAAATCTGAAGACATGTTAACCTCCAAGAAATCTTACAGGAATAATAAATTGTTAAGAACTTCCTCACTATATTTTCTAAAAATTTTTTAGCTGCTGAAAACATCTGGCATTTTTGATATTGCCTTTTCAATATTTCTCCTTAATTCAATGAACATTTCTTACTAATAGTCTTTTCATAGAACCTGATTACCAACATCAATTACCTCAATATTGAAATGATTAAAATATCTCCCTGAGGTCATTTTCTTACTCCAAGGCCTTTCCTGCCAACTGATTCTTGATGAAGGTGCCAAAAACATATATTGAGGAAAAGATAACCTCTAATAAATGGTGCTGGGGAAATAGGGTATCCATAAAGAGAAAATTGAAATGATATCCCTAGTTCTCATCCTATAGAAAAATTAACCTAAAATGGATCAAAGACCTAAATGTAAGAACCAAAATTGAAACTGCAAGAAGAAAGCAAAAGAAACACTTCAAAGTATAGCACAGACAACAACTTCCTGAATAGGACTCCAATAGCTCAGGAAATAATAGTAAAACTGGACAAATGGGACTGCATTGAATTAAAAAGCTTCTGTATAGCAAAGTAAACAATGATCAGAGTGAAGAGATAGCTTATAGAATGGGAGAAAATTATTGCCAGCTATCTCTCTGATAGATTATTAATATTCAGAATATATAAAGAACTCAAAAAAAATTAACATCTCTCCCAACCAAAAAATCAGTAAATGGGGAAATTAAATAAGTATGAAGACAATAATTATATGAAAAATTGTTCAATATATTTAGTCATCAGGAAAATATAAATCAAACTTATATTGAGATTCTATCTCACTTTAGTCAGAATGGCTATTACCAAAATAACAAAAAAGAGCAAATGCTAATGAGGATGTAGGGAAAAATGAATTCTTATATACTATTGATGGGAATGTAAATTAGTAAGTTAATATGGAAATAAGTATAGAGGTTTCTCAAAAAATAAAAATAGAACTACCTTATGATTCAGCTATTCCACTCCTGGGTATATATGCCAGGAAATTAAAGTCAGCATATACAATAGAGATACCTACGTACCTATGTTTATCTTGGCACAATAGACAATAGCTAAGTCACAGAACCAGCCTAGGTGTCTATCAACCCATGAATGAATAAAGAAAATGTGGTGTATACATAACAATGGAGTATTATTCAGTCATAACAAAGAGCAATATTATGTCTTCAGAAAAATGGATAGAACTGGAGAGTATGGTCTTAAGAAAAGATGACGTGAAAGTAATAGGGAGAATATTAGAGAAGAGAAAGGGGGTTAGGGGAAGGGAAAGGAAAGGGACAAGAAGGTAATGGGGGTGTGGATATGATCAAAGTACAAATATGCTATAAGGAAATCTCATCTCCCTAATTAAAATACACTAATAAAAATATATTAGAAACATAGAAGTTTACTACTCTCCAACTCAAAAGAAACCATCCTAATAACAATTAAGAATTTCTTATATTCCAAGTATTTTCCTATGAATATTATGACAACTCACTAAGCCCTCACAATAATGCAAAGATACTTCTATAAGCACGACTACTTTGTACCTAGAATTTTAAAGTAACTGTCAAAAGTCACACAGCAGGCAACTGATAAAGTTTAGATTATAATTTAGCTAGCTTCATACTATTCACCTTGTACATTAGATACTTGTCCATTCTGTAACTAAGAGTTTGTACCTCTTAATCATTTTTCATAGAATTATCACAGTTTTATTTACATTTAAGTAAATTTGTCAATTACAGAAACACAAAACTATTTCCCAATCATATGTTTCTTTCAGTGGAATTCTTTTTCCCAAAGGATGATTTTAATCTCATTTCTATGGCAATAGACTTTTTTAATTAAAGGAGAGAAATAAACTTTCAAATCAAGTTTTTGATCTAAAATTACCCTCTGTTCCAGTCAGCATTCTTACAGCTATAATCTTAAAGAATGACCACCTTACTTAGAAGAAAGAAGGAACATTTTCTCACAGTTTAGTCCATGTGAGCTGGGGGACCATGGATCTCAGGGCATGGTAGTGGGAGGTGGAAAGAGGGCCAGCACATGGGCTGTGCTGCTCACATCATGGAGGCCAGAAGCAAGAGAGCAAGCAGGAGGAGGAGGACCCTTATATAATCCTTATGGCCACACCCCCAAGGATCCACTATCTTTTGCCACCCGCTACCTGCCTGGGTTACCACCTAGATAAACCCATTATGATGAATCCACCCACTGCTGGGATTGCAACCCTCATGACTAATTACATCACTTCCAAACACTAATTTGTGACCTCTTCAAGAGGTAATTCTGTCTAACTATAACACCCTCTTTCTGTACAAAAGCACTTATACTAATAGAATAATTCTGATTATAAAAATGTTATTTACATTGTCCCCAATTTCAATCATGTTTTGCTCCTTACTCCAACAGAATAATGTTTTTAGCAATGTAACTCACACGCCAAGGATTATTTTTTATGAACTGTATCTAATTGTTTGAGTCATAAGTTCATGATGCAGCACAATTTCCAGTAAAACACAACTTAGATGCTGGGACTTGTGCCTTTCATTGCCTTCAGAAACTACATGTCACCTGGGCAGTGATTCGATGCCATATGTTGAGATTTGCAGAATGATGCTGTGGATTCTTCAGACCAGAAATGGAAAGAAAGTCCCAGGTCATCCATTCTCTTGCTCTAGGATGGAGGAATATTTAACTTCTTATCTTAGCATCATATACTACTGACTAGGAACATTGTCTATATTTTATTTAATTCTTCCTGAAAATCAGAATGAGTAGGATACAACCCAATGGATATGGAAAATATAAAGAACTGTCACTAACTTAGTATGAAAACCACTCCTCTATTTTCAATATTTTTATTGATGCATTTATATCATGCAGAGGTATAGAGTGATAGGAGTATAGAGGGACACAACAATTGGCATATTTCCTTCTGAATCTCACCCCTCCCTTACCTTCCCTGTACATGAGATTGGTATTGGCAATTTCATATATGTACATAACATTATTTAAAGTGTTGCTTTAAGTCTCTGAAAGCTAGGCTGATGGAATATGATTTAATAGGGGCTGTTTCTGTATTATCATGCTGCTACAAATTATTAAGACAATAAAACCTCAGTTTTCTACTTTTCTGATTTGTTCTTGGCTTGGGTGCTTTACATACATACTCTAGTTTATACTTTAGGAACACTTTTTAAGATAATATATTTAATTCAATTTCCAGCTTCAAGAGAACTAGAGCAGTATAGTGTGTGTAGACTCTGGGATCATACTTTCTGAGTTCAAATCCTTGTCTGTCACATATGGCTGTATAGCTTAATCCAAATTACTGATTTCTCTGTGTCTCAGATTATTCATCTGTGAGATTTTTAATTGTTATCTAAATTAAAAGTTTTTATAAGAATGAGTTACTATGTGAAAAGTCTTTAGGAAAAAGCCTGGCAGGAAGTACTCAGGAAAGTTTCCATTTGCTACTACTACTACTGCTACTATTATATTATTATTATTATTATTATTATTATTATTATTATTATTGTTGTTGTTTTAATGAAAACCTTGTGTCAAAGATTGGTGAACTGACTTATTAACATCACCTTGTTGGTACTTGGTGTAAACATTTCTTTTTAAATACAAATTCAGTCACGCATGCATTGTTTCCTTATTACTTTCTCATAAGATAATTAACCATGTTACCTTACAGTGCTATTTACTATATATAGTATGTTGGAGTGAGAAAGTAGAAATAGAAGAGTTAGTCTTTAGCATTACCCTTTTACTAACCCCAAATAACACTTTACAACATAGTTGTATGGGTAAATATTTCTGATAGGTATGTATGTACTTCCTCGTACAAATATGTAAGCATGTTAATATTTCATAGGCTGAAATAAATGGAACATGCTCATAAATAGAAATCTTTACTATGCTGATAATAGGTAAAGTGACTGATTGACTTTGTGTAGGTTGTAAATTTGTAATGCAAAAAATGGAATTCAATCACAGTTATCTGAGCTGCTTTATTACACCAAGGTATATGTTTGTTGCATAATTTGACTAAGTCAGAGCATAAAAGAAATTGAGAAGACTAGTTACTGGGATTCCTGAACCCAGAGTAGTGATGATTCATTCAGATTTCGCACCTCAGTACTCTCTTCTGAAACAATATATTCTTCTTCTCCAAGAGGTCATGTATCCAAGGAGATAATCAACGCTTAACAGCCAGTTACCAACTTGACTTTGGTTACTCCATCTTCAATAAGGAGCATTCTTTATGAAAGGCTGAAGATCCACATACAAGTAGATAATTAGATTATCAAATCTAATGCTGCTATAAATATTTAACTCATGAAAAACACTGGAAGAATTAAATGCAAATCATAGAGTAATTGTACATTGGAATGTAGCTTATGATGATCCCATTTCTCTACTGATTGCTAAATTATATTCTCTCTGGACTGCAAGAAGCTGACTCAGCTGATGTAGCCAAGGTTGAGAGAAAGAAATTTATTGTGGGATTAGTTTGGAAAATGTTTGTATGAATAGATTCATACAGAATAGGTGAATAGATATAGAAGAGTCATTCTAAAACTGGGGTGATATGAAAATTGATAATCGATTTTTCAAATCTTTTCCTCAATTTTTTTGATAAATGTATGAATGTACATAGTTTAAATAGTTTTTATAATTCTATAAGGTTAGACAAAGAAAACAGAAATCCCTTGTTACTTTTTTCTCTATTTTTCTCCCTAAAGGTAATTATGCTTATTTAACTTTAATGGGTATAAAGGTGTAGGATCATTTTGTAAAGTTGTTTCCAGTTGTTGCTATTTACCAGTAGATAAGAATAAAGGATGGTTCCTAACAAATCACAGCACAAACAACCCAGTGAGAGACTTGCAAAAGTAACATTTATTTGTTCAATTCACCATTACTAGGCACTTAAGTTTAATTATTTTGTTATTATAAATAATCCTTCAAATATGTACTTGTAAATATAATTTTTCACATTTATACATATCAATATTTAGGACAAATTTCATACCAAGAAAATTCAAATGAAATCCATATTTTAAAACTTTATAGTAACCAAGTTTAAATTATCATGAATTAGAGTATTTCTTGCAAACTTACCAACATGAAACATTATCAATTTTTGTAGTATTTGCCTATCTAACTGGCAAATGTATCTTTGTAAAGGGAAATGGGTATTATTTTAATAAGATTTATGTTAGCAATTAAGTAGGGTGAAGCTTATGTATCACAATGCTAAATTAGGGTCTCTCCATGTAAAAGTATTTAAAGGTAGCCGCTCTGTCTACTCAGCTCTCCTGTTCCCAGACCACAGTGATCTTAGCCTACCTTTGCTAAGACCAAACTCCCAAAGGAAACCATTCTTCATCTACATCCCTCATCTGGATGTGTCAAATTGAACAAGTAGTCAGCCTTTCTTCTTGGTTACATTCCCTTGTATTTGTTGGATATTCATCTTTCTCATTAATCTTTCCCAATAATTCATCTGTCTCATTAACTCCTTTTAGGGAAGAAATGATTTCTTACTCATCTTTATACCTTCCCTATACTCATTGTCTCATGCAATACTCAATACATGTTTGTTGGGTGGGCTGATTGCCTATGATACTCTAACAAATAGTTTCTTTCAGGACATCTGTGCGTTTCATCTGTCTCCAATGCCCAGCTCTATGTCAGGCAAGTTATTTTTCTCTGACCCCAGATTTCCTATTCATATAGTCAGATAATTCAACCAAATAATCACTAAGGTTTTTTTAATCAATATTCTATAATACTTTTTCTTTTATTATAAATGAGCAATTTTGTGTACATTATAAAATAGGATTTAATAAATATGTTGTCTAATTGCAAATTTCCATCTAACAAATCTGTAGAATGTGTTTCCTTACAAAAGAGAGTACTTTAGACAGCCATCACCTCTCTGTAGTGTGTGAGCCCCATCTAGTGAATGATTAATGCATTCTCAAAAGCCAGGAACATACAAATATTTTTAGGCTCCTGCTGAATCACATGTCATCTTGATTCCAGTCTTTTAGCTTTTGCTATTTCACAGTTAAGATTGAAGGACGAGTTTAGTGTGAGGATAGTTTGAGAAATGTTTGAATGCCTTTGTGGAATGCAGTCATTTTAAGAATGGGGTAGGAATATCAAGAGTTGTATTCAGTTTTTCAAAATCTCCCTCAAGTTTTGATTTTTACCAAACATATTATACACCTTGCTTAAGTGGTCTTTTAATGCTATAAATTAGAGATAGTAATTGACTGCCTTTCTTTTCCCTAGAGGCAATTATATTCACCTATGTGTAGTTGATTATTTTACTGTTTGTCTCCACTCTTAATTAATATGCTTACTGCTATTCCTTGATTTTTTTTTTGTTAGCTTTAAGCATGAGCAGAAGAGGTCTCTTTCTTTTTTTTATGCTGAGACATAAAATTGGATAACTTTCTGGCTCATCTCCCTCCCCATCCCAGAGGTTATCCTGTTTTGTCATTCACTTGGTTCAGACTTAAATTTGTTACCTATTAAAAGCAAAGCTGTGTACGCATCAAGTATCTATTCATTTCTTCTTTCTCCAACCTTGGTTTGCCATCCTTGCCTGGGATATAGCTATTATCCTGGGTCTGTCTTCCTTCTTTTCTTCTTCTTCTTCTTCTTCTTCTTCTTCTTCTTCTTCTTCTTCTTCTTCTTCTTCTTCTCTTCTTCTTCTTCTTCTTCTTCTTCTTCTTCTTCTTCTCCTTCCTTCCTTCCTTCTTTTCTTTTCTTTTCTTTTCTTTTCTTTTCTTTTCTTTTCTTTTCTTTTCTTTTCTTTTCTTTTATTGTGGTACTGGGGATTGAACCCAGAGGCATTCTACTTTCAAGCTACATCCACAGCCTGATTTTATTTCTTATTTTGAAACAGTCTTGCTAGGTTGATGAGAGTCTCACTACTTGCTGAGTCTGTCCTTGAACCTGTGATCCTCCTGTCTCAGCCTCCCAAGTACTGGGATACTGGGATTACAGGCATGGGCTACCACACCCAGCTTATCCTGAAATTTTCTTAATCATTATCCTGAGAAGCTCTCTCACTTTCCCCCCACATTAGGTCTTCTATGAACTGTGTATGTTTACTGCTTTTTGGTTTTCTCATAGTTCAATGAAATATATATATTCCAAGAATTTCCAAAGAAAAAGCACTTGGGGAATATATTTTTGAGACTTTGTGTGGCAGACATAGTGAATTTTCATTCAGCATTAATTTCATTTTTTTTTTTAGTGTATGGAAAGCTAAAATTCTGCATTTATTAAACTCTGACAAAGTAGGGTTCTAGAAGTGCTCTAGTTTCTGCCAATGAGAAATACTCACACAAGTGATAAATGTGTAAGTGAAGAGGATACTCAATTTTGTTGGCAAGCATATGCACAAGTATCCGTCATTAATTCTGGAGACTTCTTAAGTGCTGTAGCTTCTGAGTAGAAGAAGAGACAGTAGTCTCTTTGGTGTCCTGGTTTGGCAGTAAAGCTCTCAAAGTCATTGGTGAAAGCCCAAACTTGATTTGTATTTTCAGTCATTTGATACTTTGCAGTATGGTTTAAATATGAATTTTTTGGATTATTTTTCCTACACTGAACCTCAAAGCAAGGACTTTCTGTGTGCAAGTTCGGTTACATATGGAATTCTAAATTTGAAATCATTTCTGTATAAATTTATAGTGTTTATGAAATATGAAGTCATACTAGACCCTAATCCAAAGGATATGATGTATTCTCCTCAACTGGAAGTTTAGGGGAGACATTCTTTGTCCCTAATTTTCTGAAAATTCAAGAAAATGTGCTTTCCTTTGTTTTCATCCATCATGCTATATGCTTGGTGGATCCTATCAACATAGAAATTTATGTTCTTATTTCCTGGAAGATTTCTTGATTACTTCAGGGATGCCCCCCCACCCCCCACCCCCCAGCTTCCTCTGTTGTTTTATTTTGGAACTGCTATTTTTTGACTATCAGACTTTGTAGATGGATCCACTAATTTAATCTTTTCTTTCTTACTTTCTCCTTTCAAAAACTTTTCACAAATAAGAAAAATACCCTACTCTGAACAGTCTCATGGGTCCCTGAGCATTCAGGAACTCTGTCATTTCCTATTTTTCAACTATACTTTCATTGCTGCATTGTAATCATGCATCATAATAAAATTCAGAGTGATAGGAATGTACACGCACACAGTACTTGGTGAGCTTCCCAGCTCCCTCTCTACGACCTCCTCTCCCCTGTAGGTGATGTTGAAATTGGCACTCATAATTTCGTATATGTACATAGCATCAATTGAAATGTTTCCTTAGTCATTTGCTGGTAAAAAGAGCAAAATTTTAGTTTTTGCCATTATGAAGGAGGACACCTGGGGATTTGGTTGCTTCTTAAATGGTCTTTAAATTAGTCTTTCATATTAATAATAAATAGTTACTTTCACTCCAACTCCCAGAAGGTCTTGATGGTTTCAGTTCCATAGCACTTTGGTGAATTTGTATGGTGAATAGAGTTGCTTCTTGGATTTCCTTATTACACTTTAAGATTTGATTTCCTTAATTGTGTTTGATTTTCAACTTCTAAGACTCTTGCTGTTTTATCTCTGTTACTCATTCTTGTATATTTGCCTTTTAAAACAATTTCCTTTTTGTGGAGATTTCGAAAAGAGATGTGTGTTTTCAATGCTGAGTAATACATTTCCAGTTTGGGATTTTATTTTATTTATACTAATAGATTCTTGATACATTACATCATTTCCTAGATGAATGCAAATGAATACACATACACTAATGTGTGTGTGTGTGTGTGTGTGTGTGTGTGTGTGTGTGTGTGCGCGCGCGCACAGATCATGTCTATCTAACTGGTTTAGGTAGTCAACTGTGACCTTGATGTCACTGAACATAGAAAGGGAGGGTACTTTGGGGAAAGGTTCATGCTAGTGACTAGTTAACAATGAAGTGAAATTTAGGGAACAAAAGAAAATTGACCAATTGCTCATCTTACTTGTTCCTTTTTAGGAGCTTAGACACTTTTGGAAGAAGTTTCTCTTCATTTTCATTGCCATAGGATACAGATTGGTAAATTAGTTTATTAAAGTGCTTAAGTGCTAAACATATAAAATGTACTAAATAGTACTTAGTAATTTGAAAGTTAGTATGCCTTCTTAAAACATAGCTAGACAGTAAAGAGAATCTATCAAAAAAATGGAAAATAAAAGAAAAAAAGAACATCCTATATTCTATATTTAGGGCAGAAAATGTGGGAAAATTAAAGTCATTATCCTTTTAAATCTAGTCACACACACACACACACACACAAAACATTTTCTTATTAGTCATAGATAATGATCCAGTGCATCTAGGTTAAAAGTAGAATTGGACAGGGCAGATAATGTGCGATAGCATATTTGACAAACATATACTGGATAATTAGATAAGGGAGATATAGCAACAAATAACAGATGATCTACAGAACTTACTTTCTAAAATCATGACAAACAAGTACAAACTTGTGCAAGAAGTGCGAAAGTAAAGAAGTTACCTATACCAGCATGATTGAGGAAACTCCTCTGTGTTGTAACTATTTTTACTCAGAAATCTAGAAGGGTTGCTGAGGGATCCATGTATAATTACGGGGAGTGGGGATTCTGGGGGAGAGAAATTTTTGTTTGTAAGTTAAAAGAATACAACCAAACTGTAAGTAAATAAACAAACATCCCAAACCTACTCAAAACTACAAACTGAAAGGTTAGAAGTGACACAGTTCAAAGGAGTTGATTGATGGCCTCAGACCTCCCCACCTCATTTCTTTATCTCTACTCTGTTTTCTATATGCCATCTTCTTTTTTAGGCAAGGATCGTCCATCTAGGGAGTAATGGTGTGATCACTGGGAGTTCAATATGTATCTTTCTTATACCTAGTGATTCTTGAGTAGAGGCCTCCTTGGACCAAATGTTATGTCAATCCTTCACAGAGATTCAAATTGGCCTTGTTTAGTTCTTATGGCCATCTCTATACAAATGCTATTTCTCACACAGTAATTCACTGATTGTCTAGCCTGGCTCATGCAGGTATTCCTGTAATGTAGAATTTGGGGGGCCATGATTGACAGCTAATTTTTTTTTTATTAGAGTTGGTAGAAGACTCATTCTTAAAAGGCCTTGACATGGAGAGAGGCAAAGAAGGCAGACACACACACACACACACACACACACACACACACACACACACACACACGATCTAATTTAAGCATGAAAACTTTGGAAAGGACTTATTGTGGGATCAAGTTTATTTTGCTTACTGTAAAGTTTAATCTGGATTGTCGATTTGACTGGATTATGAAACACTCAAGATTATGTTACTTTGGGTGTACTGATGAGATGATTGGCTTATGTAAAGGAAGACTGAAGAGAAAATATTGTCCTGAATGTGGTCAGCAGTCTTCAAATAGGTGTAGAACCTGGATAGAAAGAAGGTGAAAGTTGCATGAATGCATGCGTGGTTCTTCCTGAGAAAAGCATCTTTGCTCTCACCTGGGATATCAGCCTTTAGCCCTTCTTCTCTTTAAACTGTATAGTGACATCATTTCTCAAGAGAGTTTCCTGGCCCTTCCATCTTGGACTAGGACTGCATTATTGGTGGCTCCTATTCTGACACTCTACCTTTTGGACCACTGGACCAGCTCCTGATTCCTCTGGCTGTCCTGGTGCAGGCAGACACTTGAGACCACACTGCTTTGGACTGTAAATAGATTTGATAAATCCTCTTTTACTATACACATATCCAGTGAATTCTGTTAATCTACTGATCCCTAATACACTTATACATATTTTAAGCAGTTGTCTGCTAGTGTTCCAGAAAACTATCTCATCTTAGTGGATGAGAACCAGCTACAAGTTTGCCATGAGACTGAAGAAAGAGGCAGATCCAGGATTACATGGAGTTCAAGTTATTAATCTACTGGGAGGTATTAATTTATTGGGTGGTAGCAAGACAAGTAGATCTCTGTGATTTGGGTTACATGGAGGGAGATTATTTAGTGGTCAGGAAAGAAGTGAGTTTTATCCAAGACAGAATGTATCTGGTTCATTTCAAGATAACAGCAAGGATATTAGGCATATTTCTGGCTATGATGGTGCAAAGGTTCACTTATAAAGCTCCAAATACCAATCTATGATTTTTTTTAATTCATGATACACTGGGAAACTATGTGGGGAAAACAGAACAGGGTTACTCAGGAAAAACCATGACAGATATGACTCAAGATGACTCCAGTCAAGTCAAGCTGTATCTCTGTAGTTAGCAGAGTAACTGAATTAAGATTGTGCACATTGCCATTTTAGGAAGTGATTTCAATTTTAGGGTCTATGCTAGGAAAGGATTCCACTTGGAAAAATAATATAAAGAGAACTCTGGCTGGAACTGGCCCTAACTTAAAGGGAGATGGGCAACGTGGTGATTGTGGGGTTTTTACTCTGTGAAGCCTACCTTTATGAATTAAAATTCATAAAGAGGAAGGGAGATTTATTTGCCTAAAAGTTTTTGGAGTTTATGGGTTCAGTCCATGTGAGACTAAGGTCTGAAGCTCAGGGAATGATGTCGGTAAGGTGAGAGAAAGAAAGAACATACAAAACCCCACTCTTACATCATGGGGGTTGAAAGCAGAGAACCAACAAGCAAGCAAGGAGATTCAAGAACACAAGAGCAAGCCATAAGACTACACCCCAAGGACCCACCTTCTCCAACCACACCCCACCTGCCTAGGTGGCCACCCAGAAAAATCCATGACAATGAATTTATCTACTGATGAGGTTACCATCCCCAATCCTGAGCTATGTCAATCCTGAACTCTTCAGGGGCACATTCTATACACTACCATAATAGGGAAGGAAAAAAGCAGGGCTGAGGGAATAAACAGTTTAATAATACTATATGAAGGTATTACTAATAATTTCACTAACATGTATGAGGAGGAAGAAGGGGGGAGCAGGGAGGAATGTGGAAAGAAATATACCAAGAACTGTTTATATCACATTGAACTTCTCTATGATGTATAATTGCAATGTACTAATTAAATTATTAAAAATATATACACATATATGTATACACATACATGTACGTATACACACACCACATAAAGATTGTGTATTTGTGTGTATGTGTTTATAAAGATTTCCGGCAAAGACCCTAAGAAGAAATTCACCATCCTCTTAGTTGGATTAGGCTCAGTAAGGGTAGGCTGGAATATTTTGGAGTAATGAATAGTCCAGTTATCCTTAACTTAACAAGAAGGTTTTCTTCTTTCTGAGGCTACATTCTCATCAAAGGTTTGGAGATACAGGCAGACAGGGTAGGGTAGTCATCATTTTGAAACTTTTCAGTCACCCTGGTATAAATAAACATAGCTTCAGATGGTTTTACATATGTAATTACATGCTTTGCCCTGAGGAGAACACTTGTTACTTTGGTTATAATTTCTTGGCCAGAACTGTTATATCACCTCATTCTTCCTCAAAGGGACTGTAAAGGACAATACTACTATGTGACTGAAAGGGAAGAAGACCTGGGTGACTTTGGTAAAAATGATCAATGATTAAGGCAATTATGTTTGTGTTATGTTCATTAGAAACCATGCTAAGAGATAATGCAGCAGAAGCATAGTTTCTAAAGAAAAAAGGGAAAATCTTCCCATTTAATATAGTCAAGGGGCTGGTACAAAAACTTGTGGAAAACACTAAAAGTACCATTCTAAGCAAGGTAAAGAAACATCAGTTAATATTTTTTCTTAAATCAAATTCTAAATACATTTTTAAATTCTTCAAATTGTATATTAGAAATCGCCTATGCTATGAAAAATTCGTATATGCTATTCTTTGGAAATTTAACTATATGAACTTAATTTATGATAATAGCTCTTAGATGTGGGATAAATCCATATTCCAGTTTATTAAGCCAAGAAAAAATAAAAGAAGATACAGTTCAGAATAAAATATTCTTAGAATATTACTAAAATGAAGAAGCATTAATGAATATTAAAATCAATTTTTACTTTCATTTTTTAAAAAATGAATGAACTAAAACAATGTCAGTTATAACATATGGAGGCTTCTGCAGTTTCTTTCTGTGGCATCTCATGTTTTTTAATAAGATTACATTCTTATCACCTTAAACCACTATTCCCATTAACTTCAGTAGGGATTACAAACAAGTGAATGGCAGGCAATTTGCTCTAAGGTTTGTGGCTTTGTGCTAATGTGGGATAGAGCATATCTCTGTGAACACCTGATACTTGCTGAGCACAACAGATCCAGGGCACTTCTTGAGCCTGTCCCTGTAAAAATTCACCTCATTCAATGAGCTGGGAGCTCATTGCATACATGGAACAAAGACCAAGGAACAGATGAGGAAAGATTTTTAGGAGGGTCCTGGCATTAGATCTGGGTGTTTGCAGGGTCCACAGTCATGTCTGTATTGTCTGTAGGATCATTTAAAATAACTCAGAATAAAAAATGTGTTGCAGGTTTATGGATGTTAAGTAAAATATCTAGCCGAGGGGCAATTTAGTATTTGAAGAGCTCTTAACAAAAAACAACTTCTTGGTATCTGTCATGACTTGGGAATTCTTGAGATCTATATCAGAGGGCATATGTTATAAGGGATGATTGGATTTTTTAGATTGATGAAGTAACTGTTATTGGAGATGAGTGATGGATCAGGAAGATTGTACAGGTCCCACTTCCTTGCATAAGTGAGGATTGGGAAAGCCCAGCAGTATCATATCAGTGGATTAGGGTTCTGTTTGCTCTGTATCCCTGCATATCACAGAGGATTCTGTCATTTGATCTTAATATAACTGTTCCTGCCATCAACACTTCCTTGAATCCTCCTCAGAGTGGGCCTTTCTGGAGTGTTAAGGTCATGCTTGGAGCAGCAAATGGATTTACTTCAGCAGGTTGCATGACTGTTTCTGTGCTTGTTCTCTAAGTATTTAAATGACTGGCAGGATTTGACCTGTGGGGTCTTTTCACTGGAACATCTCTGGTGGCAAGCTTGGGGTGGTGCGTGTATCAGCCTCACTGACTGGTCATATGCAGCTTGGCCTGTACACACACTGGGCAATCCAATACCATTGTTAATGTGTTGGTAAATAACTATGACCTTGAGTTCTCCCAGTCCCCTCACCCTAAGCCCCAGCTGCCCATTTCCCATTTTCTTTCCAGAACTCGAAAGTTAACACTATTTGAACTGTAACCTCACAATACGCAATGTGACTAAGCTAGGCACCATGATTAGCATTTTAGATAAGTGAATCCTCAGATTCTATTTAAGCATGCTACCCAAGGTTATAACTTGAAATAAGATAGGATTTAGGCTCAGGACTCTGTTCTCAAAGTGTTTGAGCTTAAACTATATTCTTAATGGCTTATTAAGGATGACGAATTCTTTCTTCATCATCACAATACGGGTACCTGTAGAGAAAGTGACCTGGGCTCTTTAATTCGAGGCAAGAGCTCTCACCCATGATGCCAAAGGAGTTGGTTGGCCAGCAAGGGACTTCCACCCTTGTGAACAGCACATGCTGTCCACTTTGCTTTAACCACAGCGTGTGATCAGTGCCCTGATTGGCTTGCTGGGACCCCAAGTTCCTCCTTCTTGCTCCTATCTATAAAAAGCCTTCCTGCTTCTTCAATAAAGGAGATTGTACCATGAGTCTGTCTCCCGCCTGTTGTTGTTGGCCTTGGGCCTGTCCGCTATCCTCTCACCCTGGGGAGCCAGCAGGGACCCTGTAGTGCGGCTGGGGAAAGGAGCGTTCCGGAGACTCCGGAGGTTGGCCCTGAAGCGGGGCCCATCAGGTACCTACTAACATAGAGGAAATATAAACTTTGATGGACAAGAGGCTCCAAATGCAGCAGTGAGGAAGCTAGTCCAATAGGTGCCCTTAGTCCATTTAGAATGCAGCACTTTACAATACTTTCCATGGGGGAAAGTTTTGTTTCATGGGAATAGAGTTTTAGTTTTGCAAGATGAAGATTTCTGAAGATAAAATGGTGGTGATAGTTGTGCAACACTGTGAATGTTCTTAATACTACTGAATTCCAAATAGTCTTTAGAAATTCATGATCGTGCCTTCCATTTGCGTTCAGCTTGAAGATGGTAACAGAAGTAATGTAGGCTGTTTTAGAATGACAAGCACCATTAGAGATCATCTCGTATTTTGATTCACAATATTTCGGTCTCAGGCACCCCAGATATTCTTAAAAATTATCGAGGTCTTCAATGAGTTTTTATTCTGGTAGTTTATATCCACTTCTCTTTGCTATATTATTAGTTAAACCAAAATATATTTAATTACTAATTCATTTAGAAGTAATAATAAGCCAATTATATGTTCACATAAATAATATTTCCTTTACATTGTCTATATTTTAAAAAAGGGTGAGAATGGAATTTTTTTAGGGTCTTAGAAATCTTTTAAATGAAAGACAGATTCTATTCCCCTTCTTCAGGTTAATGCATTCAATAAGTACTAATATGTTGCTCTGGTTGAAGTCTATGAAGAAAGTCTGATCTTGAATAAAGAATTGGACTTTTACCTAACAAAGATATATGATTACAATGGACCAATTAAAAAAATAAAGATTAAAAAAAATAATTGGAAAACTGTGGATGTCACATTTAGTGACATCCTTAGTAGGTCTCAGAAACCTTTCCTGAGGGGGTTCAGAACCTGCTTTGAAAAGTTGATTTATAAAACATTGAGTTACAGCAGTTTATTTATTTGGTCTCAATCACACATTAGTATATGTTGACTAATAATTAATACTAATTATTTTAATGAGGAAGATGACACTGTTTTGCTGGCTGCTCTACAGAGAAGTAGAGAAAGAGTGAAAGCCAAAGGTATTATGAGAAGCACATTCAAAATATATTATATGGAGAGCTTGCTTGTTCAGGAAAGAGGAAATAGAAAGGCACTCTTAAAGATGAATGGACAGCATTTCTGCCTAAGCCAATGTTCTAATTCTGTATAGAGTACTGGGCCTCCTGCTCACTTAAGGTGTTAGTCTTGAAACTTTCCTTTTCTACCCCACAATTCCTTCCATGTCTCTGGATCACTCCCATTACCATGGAAGCACTTTACAATACTTTCCATGGGGGAAAGTTTTGTTTCATGGGAATAGAGTTTTAGTTTTGCAAGATGAAGATTTCTGAAGATAAAATGGTGGTGATAGTTGTGCAACACTGTGAATGTACTTAATACTACTGAATTGCACACTCAAAAATGGTCCCGATGAGCTGGGCGTGGTGGCGCACGCTTGTAATCCCAGCATTTGGGAGGCTGAGACCAGAGGATCCGGGTTCGAGGCTAGCCTCAGCTACCTAGTGAGGCATTCCGCAACTTAGTGAGACCCTGTTTCAAAATAAAGAATAAAAAATAGGGCTGAGGGTATAGCTCAGAGGTAGAATGCCCCTGAATTCAATCCCCAGTACCGCAAAAAAAAAAAAAAAAATGGTCCCGATGATAAATTTTCTTATGTGTATCTTATTGCAATTCAAAAATAAAAGAAAAATTCTCCTTTGACCTTCTTTTCCTGCTTCTCTTTGTAAAACTACTCAAAAACATTGTTTATACTTGTCTACACCACCTAACTTACTTTAAAAAAAATTAATCTAGGAATGCCTTGATCTTGATCACTCTATTGAAACTGCTTTGATCAAGATCAGATTTATCTGTTTTTTAATCAAGATCAGATTTTATTTTAACTGTTTTTTTTTATCAACTCAGATTTTATTTCAACTTTTTTTTAAATCAAGATCAGACTTTATCAAAATTACCTGAATGTAATGGTCAATGCTCAGTCTTATCTAACCAGGAGGCTGAGTAGCATTCAACAGAGTTGCTCACCATCTCCTTGAATCTTGGTTCTGTAACACCACATGCTTCATGTTTTTCATTTGTGTTTTATTTTTTCCCCATCTGTCTTAGTCTGTTCAGGCTGTTGTAACAAAATTACCTAAACTAGGTAGCTTTTAAACAGTAGAAAGTTATTTCTCATGCTTTTGGAGACTGGGAGATCCAAAATCAAGATGTTGGTCAACTCAGTTTCTCCTGAGGGCTTTTGGTTCATAGAAGGCACTTTCCAAGATATCCTTTCAGGGTGGAGGAGGCAAGGGAGTCCTCTGGGACTGCCATGGGTGCAAATCCCATTCAAGAAGACTCTGCCATTGTGACATAATCCTCTCCCCAAAGAACTCTTCATATCATCACATTGGTGATTACTTTTCAACATATTAATTGGTTTTGGTCACAAATATTCAGACTATAGCATTACAGTATTTTCTCACTCAACTGGCTATTCACTGGTAGAGGAAATCATTAGTTGGGTATATATTAGCAACTCTTTCTTTAGTATAAAAGCCATTGGAATCTCACATCTTCAATATGTGCCAGACTTAGAAGCATATTCTCCTCCCCCATCCTATTTACCTAAATACTAAATGTTTTAAATACTTTTATCAGTGTTTTATAATTGTACATCATAGTGAGAATCCAAGTGATACAAACATACCTGCATATTCCATGTGGTATTTTTCCCTTTCCATCCCACCCTGATCCCCTTTTCCTTCCCTGTACATGCTAATGAGATTGGTAGTGATACCTTCATATATAGACATAAGATTATTTGAACTGTTTCCTTCCTTAATTTTTTTCCTCCACTATCCCCCAATCTCCTTCCACTATTCTACTGGTCTTTTTCCTCATTCATCTGAAGTCCCCTTTGATTCCTATTTTCTCTCTAGCTTCCACAAATGAGAAAAATCACACGACTTTTAAAAGTCAGCATGCACTTTCAACACATTAGAGTATAATAAAATATATAGTAGAATGTGATATTGCAAAAGTAAAAACTAATTGTACTTAAAATCTTGCTGCTTACAGCCTTTGAAGAAATTATAGGCACAAAATGAAACATTGGATATACAACTTCCATGCATTAATCCAAGTGAAAAAGATACATTTGTCATAGAATACTGCATGTGCAATACAGATAATGAGTTAAATTCTTTAATTCTGCAGTACAAATGTGTATAATGCTTAGCCTATTATTTCGGGCAGGGAAAGACACATTTTAGGTATTTAAAAAATTGCCACATATTACTATCACAAAATGATATTAAGAAATTGAATCCATTTTGTTTTAAAGTAAATGTGAGATGGAGTTACTGGCTTCAAAGGGAAATTAAATTGCTTTTCCTATCAGCAATTTGATACTATTAAAGAGATGTTTCTATGTTTATAGGCACTCTGATGTCTATTAATTTATGAGTGGAAAACTAATAAATAAAGTTCATGAGTTCAAGCAGATAGCACAGGCTGTTGCATTTTTTCAAAGGGAAATTTGACTCATATGGTTTAGAGCTCCTTGCTTGCTAGACATGGCTTACCTTTAAGATGACCTGATTTCGGAGAATCTCCTGCTTCACTGGAGGATATTGCTTGAAAATTGAAATGAGAAAATAGTTTCAAGATGAAAAAGCACTAACTGCCATTTATTGAACACCTAGTGTATGGATAGTTTGCTACTAGATGCTTTATAGACATTGTCTTTATTTCTATCATGATTTAATATTGGAATTTATATTGCTACTTTATAAGAGAAGAACCTGTGGCTGGGAAAGTTTATAGGTTTCTCAGGTTCAAAGTTAGAGAAATTGAGGTTAAACTCAGACCTGTCTGGTAACACAGTCTCATAATTTGATTCTTTCATACATGAATCTCTTGATATCTAATTTACCTGTATTGAATATATATGATTGTGTGTGTGTGTGTGTGTGTGTGTGTGTGTGTGTGTGTTTTACTGGGGATTGAACCCGGGGGAATTCTACTTCTGATTTAACCCCCCTATAGTCCCTTTTTATTTTTATTTTGAAACAGGGTCTCAGTAAGTTGAGGAGGGTCTCACTAAGTTGTTGATGCTGGCTCCAAACCTTTTATCCTCTGTCTCAGCCTCCAAAGTATTGGAATTACAAGCATGTGCCACCATACGAGACTATGATTTTATTTTTGATTTACATAAAAGCTAGCTATTGAATAAAAGTGAAGCTCTGATAAGTAGATGATATCAGTGATGACAAACATTTAAATAAAAATGAAAAATTTCATGTATCATTTGACTCTTTTTTTTGACTCTTTTTTCAGTATTACATACAATTATCCAGATATTTCCAAGGGCCTTATGTGGTAACATGTGCACAAAACATGAATAATGGCCTGAATTTATCATTTTTGTTCAGTTACATTTTATTTTTTTCCAGCTCAAGATCTAAGTTAATACAATTTTGTTTGAGAGAATATGTGAGTATTGATTTTATAATTTTACTTTCTTACTCTTTTATGAAAATGAAAGAGACTCTCCCTGGCCTTGCCGTTTTACACTAAGGGTAACACTTAATTTCTATAGCTCATGAGCCATATAGCCTTACATAGAATCCAGTCCTCGTGAGTTTTCAGAGGAATGTGGCTCATTGTGAGTCTTCAGAAACAGTGTATCTGTCTCTGATTAGAGTTATTTTCCAACCAAAATATTAAGGGATTTTCTATTACGCAGGATGGTGCTCTAGAATCATTCTAATATTTTCAGGATGATGCTCTAAGAGAAAAGGAAAAGGATAAACAGTAAAAGCTCTTGGTGGTGCAAGAAGGAGAAAGTGGTCTAGAGACACAGGAAAGAGTTAAGTATATGACCGGATAAGGGCAAGAAAAGATGGGTAGAACTCATGAGCTAGTTGGAAAGTAGAGTTGGTAGAGAAAGAGAACAAAAAAAGAATTTAGAATCTTAGTGCATTTGTAAGGGATAAAGCTGAAGTTGCACTGCTGCTAATAAAACTTCAAAGAAATGGCCAGAGATATAATTGAGCTTATCACTCTCTGTGAGGTACAACTTGGAAGTGTGATAAGTGAGGAATATGACACTATCTTGATCTGTTAAATAATAAGTGATTACAATGGCATTAGATGTTTGAGTATGATTAGAGGTGACATTATGTTTGCAACACAGTGGAATTACATTGTGACTGGTGGTAGAGTTGAGGGGAGAGGCAGACACTGTGTTCAGGGCTAAGGTTTATTGTTGTGGTTTTTCAAATATGAAAAAAGGTAGAGTGAAGAGAAACTTACATTTTAGAAAGAAATTTTAATATTTTAGTTGGCAAATCATAATTGTAAACAATTATGAAATACAATGTAATGTTTTGATAGATAATGTGAAAGCTAATTATTGTGTCCTTCATCTTGCTTATTATCATTGTTTTATGGAGAGATGTTTGAAGTTTACTTTTCAAAATAACCAATTTTGAACATACATTTTTATTGACTTTTGTTACCATTCTGTGCAATAGATATCAAAACTTATTCCTCACGTCTATCTAAAACTTTGTGCCATTTGACCAGCAACTCCCCATTTCTCTTCCCCTTCCCTTAGCTTTCTGATAACCAGTCTACTCTATATTTCTGAGTTTCATGGTTTGAATTTCACATATAAGTGAAATTCCTCTGCATATACCCAATAAAATACACACACACACACACACACACACACACACACACACACGAGGATGATGATGATAATGATTATTTTGGAATATTGGTTACTGAATCAGGGCCTCACATTGCTAGGTAAGAGCTCCAACACTAAGCCACATCCTTAGCTATTTAGGTTTTTTTTTTTTTTTTTTTTTCCAAAGGGAAGTAGAAAGGAGTAGTTTGGTGAAGCAGACGGACTTTCAGGGGATTCATAAAGATAGAAATCATCTGGAAACCAGATTGTTGCATTAAAAGGACACTGCATCCTTGCTAGAGAGATTCATAAACAATCAGTGGCTTAGCCAAGAGTCAATGTGGGAAATAACTGCTTACATAGCCTCCAGTTTATGAGAAATAGGGTTTTCCTTTTTGTGCACTTCTCTCCAGAAGAGGTTCAAAAGACACATTTTCATCTCAAATATTCTATTGTGGTCAACAACAGAGGTTTCCTTTTTTCTGGACCTTGGTGTAGCAAAGGACCATTTGAATTAATCCATTTTCTGTTTTACTTGTGACCTGAGGTGAAAGGAAGAGTTCAATTGCTATTATGTTTGTATTATCTCCTGAACATCATAGGGAAGGACCCCTGTGTAGCATTCAGTTAAATTTCAGGTTTGTAGACAGATGTTTATGTGTTGGGTGACAGAAAACAGTGTCATGATAATAGCATTGGTTTTAGCTTTGGGAGATGGGGGCCTGCCGACATTGGCTGGTCAGGACTGGATCAGGGACTCCCTGCTATGTGGGACTCCCTGCTCATGCACACAAGGGCAATGACTTAATTTAAGCAACTTTTGGTACTCTAACAATCACAGTAGAGTCTGTGATATTTTAATAGCGTAAATATTTTGTTCTGGAAATGCTAAAAGTAAGTGATACCTTTTCTTACATAAGTAGTATATTTTAAGACTTTTTAAAATATTCAACTACATGCATACACACACTTACACAGTTATTTAATCCATGCAGTTAAGATCAGTTAAGAATTCTGGTAAAGTCTACCATGGATGAAGTAAATGGAGCAATAAACAAGCAAGCAAACAATAAATACTTACTTTAGGGACATGATACAAAATTTTGAGAAAATGAACTAAGATTTCCAAGGATAAATTTACTAGAGTATTCCCACATGATTTGTGGACCACCTGCATCGGATTCAAAATCTAGGCCCTTCTTCAGAACGATTGAACTAGGGTCTCTGGAAGGTGAGACCCAGGAATACGCATTTTGAAAAATCTTAGAGGTGATCCTTGTTGTTTCCTATGTTTGATTGTCAAGTCATTAGGGCTAAGACTCATTTGTCAACAATTCCTACATTTCTATTACACACATTTAGAAAATAGAGCAAGAGAAATTTCATTCATTAATATGAAAAAAAACCCACCCATTGAACATCTTGTAGAGATTGAAAGATTGATTCTTCACATTGAGGTTTTAAAATTATTTTATTTATTTATTGTTGGTTCATTGTAATTATACACCATAATGAGATTCGGAGTGATAGAAATATGCATGCACACAGCACTATGTTTCTCTCTGGTTCCTCCACACTCTCACCCCTTCCCCATACATAATATCAAAACTGGTATTGATAACTTCATATATAAACACAGCATTATTTGAACTGTTTTTCAAAGGGTAGACTTAGTGAAGGAATTTTTTTTAAATGTTTACATATGGATCCTGCTAGAGCTCTCATGTTTAAGGAAAAGGAATAACCATCTTTAGTTTGAGTCCTTTAAAGTATTCCAATCTGGTTTTGAAAAAATGATTACTTTAATGCTAGGTAAACAGAATTAAAATTTGGTTTTATAATACTGATGTATCATGCATATATGCATTTTTCTATGTAGTTCAATAAATTCTGAGAAAAGAGAATAGATTTAGAATCAAGGAATGCAGCACCCCTCTTTGAGTTTCAGTTTCTTTCTCTATTTAATAGGACAATGAATATCAGTTCCAGAGGTTTGCAAATATTGACTGAGATAGCACACGTAAAGCTCTGAGTCTAGTGCCAAACACATAGTACACCTTCAATACTTATAGCTGTCCTTATCCAATTACCCTTTGTGTTCAATGAGATCTCACTGAAATACATTCTCTACAGGGAGCAGGTTTTTATCTGCACAACACATACAAGTAGTCAGTCTTGGATTTGTAGCTTTACTGACTACCTGAGGATGCTGCTGATATTTGTCTCACTTATTTGGTTTGAACATACCACAGATATTTAATGAAAGCAATTTACTATATTCTAGGTTACTTTAAGTCTTGCTCATTCCTAGCTTTCCCATAGTTAGATTACATTTACAATTGTCATTTTGCCAGAAATTATGCATCAGAGCTATATTAACTTTGAAGTTTTTTCTGCTTAAAATCATCCACACAATTAAAAACACATGTGTGCTATCTCATTTTGCTTATTTTTATGAGTACTTTAAATTGTCCAAAATTTCAGTTTTATTAATCTTTGCTTATTGCAGTCCTTGTTTAATTGATGTGTGGGTGGATGCACTAGAACTGCTCAAGAAGAAGAATTACATGTTGATAGTGTGCTGAGGTCTTAAATTCAGTATAATACAATAAAATCTCATTAATCAGAATCAATGTATATTTTACTATTTTACGTATATTATCTTGGGTCATCGATAAAGATCAGAGGATTCTGCATCTGCCCTTTCTTTCCCTGCCCTTTCTCTTACTGAACAGAGACTCAGTCAGTAACGGGCACAAAAATCCAATATTTTTAATCAAGACAAAATGTGTTTTCAAGTTTATCTTCGGTCAACCAAAGAATAAACCAAAAGAAAATAAACCATCCTGAGTTGGCTTTCACTTCTACTCTACTTTCGTTAAGAATATTTAAGAATTCTCTTAATAGCTGCTTATGTAATGGACTGAAAATCTAGCTATGCAGCTGTACAAGTTATTTTTATAAAATCTCAATTTTTGATATTTATCATTATAACCAAGCATCCATCATTTTGAGAGATTTCAGGATTGATTCATAATAAATTGATTCTCAGATGAAAGAAGAGATTGAAGGGTTTAACAAAAGCTGGTGTGATCCTCAGTCAGGCTTTGTCCTACCACAGCACTTCTGAAGTGTTCTAATTAGATGTGTGTCTGTATAAATCCCTTTAAATAAATACAGACAATTGTTATTTTTATTCTATTTGCAGACACAAAGGGTTTTAACTGGAGTGACAATTTTCTGCTATGTTAGCTTCCTTAAAATGTAGCTTTGTTGCTAAAATGTGTCTTAATGATAAAAGACTCTTAGGAGATTTTAGGGGGTAAAAAGCTTGTTTTATTCTGTTTGGAAACATTAACAGATATTTTCCAATTTAAAGAAATTGACTTTCTGAGCCTAATTCAGTTGGGTGAAATATAAGAATTTAAAAGTGGAATCCAATTATCTCTAACTTGTACACTTTGTTGAAGAGCTATTAAATTGGAAAATTTTTGAGCTGTTTCAGAAGGCACATTTAAGCTTTCTGTTAACAATGAAAATAAAATAAAATAATGTAAACATGAAAGTCTTGACAGATGAATCACGTTTCATTCACAACAGAGGTCTTATGTACACACAAAACTGGGCTCTGTGCCCAACCTAGTCATTTATAATATCTTTCAGTGTGCGAACTTGTTTTCTGTTTATGACCAAATGAAATTCCATCAACACAAAATTCTGTCACTAGGTGGCTCCATATAGCTTTTTAAAAGCAGTCTGCTATGAAAGTCTGTTTTTGGAGTGTTTTTCTTTCTTTTTTTCTTATTTCATCATATATATAGCCTTTGTTTTACAGTATATATAGCTTAGTTACAAACAATTAGCTATGTGAAATTAAAGCCTATGTGAAGGGCATTGCCAGCCCTGTTTCTAGTCAACAAATAGAAGAAGATGATGGATGACAGCACTATAAGGTGATTGTGTGTGTGTATGTCTGTGTGTGTAATATATAATTCATATATATATGAATATATATGAATATATATATGAATTATATATGAATATATATGAATTATAGTTTTTTTTTATATATGAATATATATGAATTATAGTTTTTTTTTCAGGTACCAGGATTAAACTCAGGGGAATTCTACCTCTGAGCTACATCCACCAGACTGCCTTTTTTTTTTTTAAATATGGTCTCACTAAGTTGCTGAGGTTATCCTTGAACCTATGATCCTCCTGTTGCAGTCTCTCAAGCACTGGGATTACAGGTATGGGCCAATACACCCGGCACATGGATTATTTATTTTTTAAAGTCTCTGAGATATTGCTGATGTGATAAAATAGTGTGGTTTAGTAAAAACTGCCCTGAATTAGGGATTAGAGCACCTATAATCAATTCTGGACCGTGGCAGACAATTAATTCAATTTTCTTGCCTGAATATCAGTTTACTTATGCATAAAGTGAAGTGGTTAGGTTAGATGGCATTTTTAATCTCTTCGAGTTTCAAGATTTTAAGAGAAGTGGTAAATCTAAAGGGACTCCTTAAATAGAGGTGTTCCGGTATGTACCTATTACAAACTCTTAGATCACAAACTGCTGAAGGGCGGCAGAAGATCACTTCTCCAGTCCCAGTGCCTAAAACAGTGCATAGAACATAGTAGGAACTCACTGTATTTATTTAAATGAATAAATGAATGAACTTCCTAGGAGTAGTTAATGATGGAGATCTCTGGGCAGCATTGGCTCTCCAGTGTCCTACTTTATCTTACTTACCCTCTGGGCCTACTGCTTCTATTCTTAAAGTTACAGGTGCCCACTGATCAAGCAAATCAGCTTAGAATGCATTTATTCTTTCTAGATGAGAGATGACATTTCTAGGCCTACCCTAATAATATTTGCTTATTATTTAGATGGGCTTGTTGTCACCAATGATGCTTTAGAAGGCAAAGCATTATAGACTTAAATTCCAGAGCAGATCAGGGCACGCTCTGAGCAGGGATCTCAGCCTTCCAAGTACTGAGACTACAGATGTGTACTGCTGCGCCTGGCTTGAAGAAAACTCCTTGATAGCAGCAAAAGATTAAGCATCAATCTTTAAACATATAGCAGATAATAAGAACAATATAGCATTGATAATATGATTATCTTAAGGTAATATATACAACAGATTAAAACACTATATGATGTGATTCTAATAACCTATTTTTCTTTTTCTTTTTCTGCTGAACTGGGGATTAAACCCAGGGGCATTCTGCCTCTAAGCCCTACCCTCAGCTCTATTTTTTATTCTTTATTTTGAACCAGGGTCTTACTAAGTTGCGGAGGGCCTCACTAAGTAGCTGAGGCTGGCCACGAATCTGTGATCTTCCTGTTTCAGCCTTCCAAGTACTGGGATTACAAGTGTGCGCCACCACACCCGGCTTGATATCTATTTTTCCATTACGATCATCTCAGTTTTTTAGCTGTCTGGAAATGGTTGTATTTATCTGATGTTACAATATTCAAGTTGATCTTTTTTGTGCATTTTGTTTTTTTGTGCCTAGAACATAAGAATTACTGGCTTGATTTTTATGCAGAAGAGGAGCATTTTCAACTGGGCTTGATTGCCCATTGCACAGCTTTGGAGTCTTTATCTTTTGCTAGAGAATGCTGTTACATATCTCTACTCTGTGTGTTGTAGCAGCCCTGGGAAGATTCAGTGTTGAACGATTCTCCTTGGCATGTAGATCCCAGTGGATGTGCAAAACAAAGAAAGATATTATTAAGGTCATTGTGAATATTGTTTGATGAGGAAAAATGTCCACATAAGGATAGAATTTTGCTTACATGCTCTCAATATGAAACATGTAGAAAAATTTAACCCCATATCAATAGCATGTCTTCTTTTGATGTTAAGATACTTGTCTTTGGCTCATGGCATTTTTATACATGTTATGACTAAAATGCTTTGATATGCCTGGAAAGGGAAGAACAGAAGACATTGCCTTCCTTAATGATGAGGGACATTATGTTGTTTGAAAAACTGTGCTGAAAATCTGCAGCAAAATGGAAGATGTATATATTATATAATGTTATAAGATATATAGTATTGTATCCTATCTCTGATATTATAAATATGTAAAAGTTAAATATGCTACATGGATAGAAATTAGATGATAGGGACTAATGCAATCTTTGTTTTTTTGCAGGATGGAAGAGGGGAACTATGAGTGATATTTTAATTAGATTTCTATTTTTACAGTATAATGTTATTGCAAAATATTTAAAGATATCGTCTAGTCTTAACTACATGAGGTTATATTGGAGCATGGCACCCTATTTCACTAAGTGATGAATATTCTGCTATTCTCATACTCATAACTTTTGAAGGGACCTCAAGATATTCTCTATTTTTATTTTGTCTCCAAAGAGAAAAAACTTTGGTATAGTGCAATGAAAACAATAAAATAAATGGTAGAGCTTATTAGATGATGGAAAAATGATGTAGATGGGGGAAAAAAGAGTATGTTCTGTCTTGAATTAACCTTTCTCTTGCTCTGTTCTGAGCCTCTGCACTTCAAGCACTTGCTGGGATGCAGTGAGTTTGGAACAACATTCAAATTGACGATAACTTAGTCTTTGAAATTCTTGCATTAACTGAGTAGATTCAGGGGAAAGAAGTCAAGGAGAAACTGGGAACTTCTGCCTGCAGGGTATGCACTTATGAAAACTCAAGATGAATGAGTCCAGGTGTTTTACATGATTCAATCTAGTTCTCATGGCAAGATAATCTTATAGACTCTCCCTCTGTCTCTCTCACACTAAACACACCACATACACAACACATTCACATACACCTTGGTAACTCATACACATACACACACACACACTCACACAACACACACATATCCCTTGGTAACTCAGCCAGCATGAGTTAGGAAATTACTAGTCAAGGATTTGGGGATCAGGAATCCCAGCCTTCTTTTATGATCACCAAACAACATGCTATTATTTTCCTATTGAAGTGTAACCTACTTTTGCATATGCATATTGATCTTTTTAATCTCTCTTATATATCACTGGGCTTCCCCTAGTAGGGATGCTTTTGATTGCAAATGAAGTATCACAAATATGTACTCTAACAACATAAAAATGAGAAATACCTTTCTATAAAAATTAGGCTCTTTGATTTTATCTTAAGAGCATTTTTTTAAACAACATATTGTGGAAGAAAAGCAGTATACTAAGAGATAGGAAAGGCTGAGTCTGGACTAATCATTGTCAGGCCCAGCATGGCCACTTTCACTTTAATGACTCAAGTTCTCTCATGGACCAGTTTATCTCCACGCTCCTTTGCCTGGGACAGATAGGGTTTACTCTTGTTATCTCAATGTAATTATTAATAGTATCTCTCTCTCTCTCTCTCTCTCTCTCTCTCTCTGTCTCTCTCTCTCTCTCTCTCTTTCTCTCTCTCAAAAATGTCCTGGCTTGGATGATAAATTATATGGTTACTTTATCTGTAAAGATCCTTTCAACTTGAGTATTCTTTGATGTTGCCTAGAGATGAGATGTGGAATCAATTGTGTGAGAGCTGGTCATTGAAATTCTAGTCCTTTATTTTGAGCAGTGGTGAGAGATGAAGGTTTTGAGTTCGATATGGCCCAGATCACGAAGAGCTGATATTCAAAGACACAATTTGATCCCGAAGCCTATAGGAAAAATTTTAATCAGAGAAAAAAACTGAGATATCTTTTTTTTTTTTTGTATTATAAAGAATAGTTTTTAAGAGATTATTTCTGGGAATAGCAAATCTTTTACAGATTGTTACAATAATCATATAAGATACAATAGTATTCTTAACCAAGATTTGTAGCGTTCCTCGAAACCGATGTTGTGTCACGCCACATGGGGTAGAACAAAGCAGACCAGCCGCTTCGCCTGTCGGGGCCGAGCGAGAGGGAGAGTGTCGCGGCCAGGCCCACCACCCTGGGGAGTCGGGGAAGCCCCCCAAAAAACCAGCACCGGCCGGGAGTCCAGTCAGAAGTCAGGAGGCGCTGCAGGAACTCAACTTTATTGGAACATACAATACATTATATGGGCAGGTCAGGTAGGGAGGTGAAGCTGGGGAGGAGAAGCCAGGTCACCTACAGCTGCAGGGGAGGGAGGTAGGCCTTTTCTTGACCCACCCACTGGCTTCCCTAGGTCTGAGGGGTCAGATTTCACCATGAAAGGTCAGAGCCTGTGAGTGCCGAATGCCACATAACATGAGCGATCCCTACAAAGATTTTAACAGTAAAGATGAAAATAAAAATAATAATAATACAGATATTCCGGTGGTAATATCTATAGGAGATAGTTACTGGATATGGAGCTTGAGGGAAAGACTAGAGTTTAAGATGACATTCCCTTACCCCATTAATTTCTCAAGTAAATGGATGAATAGTGATGCCATTCGTGGAAAGGAAGATCGTAGGCCCAGGTATTTTGTGCTAGAGATATGATGGCTCACTTCTAGACTTGCGGAGTTTAGTACTTTCATGGGATATGCAAATGGAAATCTCCAGTAGATAGATATAGAAGAACCTGGGCGTATTGGATCTGGTCTGGTGAAATAGATTTGAGAATGACCAGTACATCCAAAATTACTAAGAATAGATCCAGGGAATATAGATCCATATAAAACTAAACAACAAAAGAACTTTGGGAGTCCCTAGCATTGAAGGAAATAGCAAGTCAACATGAATGGATAAAGAAAATGTGGTATATATATAATAAGTTATTATATATATATAATAAAATTTTACTCAGCCATAAAGAAGGACAAAATTATGTCATTTGTAGGAAAATTAGTGGAACTAAAGAATTTTATGCTTATTTTGATCAGGCAGTCTCAGAAAGTCAAGGATTGTAGTATGTGAAAGTTATGTGATATGTGGAAGCTAGAGAAAAAATCAGAAACAAAAGGAACTTCGATAATTGAGGGGATGAGTAGAATAGTGGGAGGGGATTCAGAGAGGGACTTAAAGAGGGTAAAGGGCAGATTGAGGAAGGAAACAGTTATATAATGCTGTGTCCATATATGAAGGTATCACTACCAATCTCACTAATATCATGAGGAGGGAGAAGGGGAGAGAAGGATGGGATGTGGAAGAAAGTACACCAGGCATTAGGTGCATGTATGTTTGTATCACTTTGAATCTCACTGTGATGCATAATTACAATGCACTAATGAAAGTATTTAAAAAAGAAAGAGAAAATAAAAGGAAATACTGGAAGGGGAGACTAATAAGGAACTACTACAGAAATAGAAGTAATAAGTAATAAGAAGAAATAGAAGTAATAAGTCCATGAAAATAATATCATATAACCATAAAGGTAAATATTTCATTTTTAGAGTACTCACAATTTCTTCAGTTCTATGATGTTCAAACATTTCATCTCAGATTCTCTTTATACTTATAAACTTTTGAGAGACACAAAGGATATAGGTAATAGCTACTGATGTTTGTTATATTAGAAATACAATTGGGATTTAAAACTATTAGTTCAATCAACTGAATCAATTATTTCATTGAATGTTAGCAAAATAACAAACCTTTGTGAAAATGATTATATTTTCAAGAAGATTTTAGTGAGATGAGTGACATTACTTTATTAAAAAAAAAATTTTTTTTTTGCGGTACTGGGGATTGAACTCAGAGGCATTCTACCTCCAAGCTATACCCCCAGCCCTATTTTTTATTTTTTATTTTGAAACAGGGTCTCGTCTCACTAAGTTGCAGAGGGCCTCACTAGGTAGCTGAGACTGGCCGTGAACCCAGATCCTCCAGTTTCAGCCTCCCAAATGCTGGGATTACAAGCGTGCGACACCACGCCCGGCTTCAAATTTCTTTAATGTGTAGATTGCTGGCAGGTAGCTAGATTCTGATAGCTACTTTTGCATTTAAACTGTTACAGTATGCTATTTGTGTTAAGGTATATGAAGAAAATATGATCATACATACATATTTATTTGGAAAGGTGGAGAGTATCTTCATAGACTTTTAAGTTAATTATGAATATTATTTTTGATATTAAATCAGAACTTGCTTAGTAGCAGTTTCTTAAAGATTAGTTATAAGATGGAATCTAAGCCAAAACAATTAGCATTTTCTACTCAATAGCATTGACATTTCTTAGTACATGTGCGAGTCTGTATTATCTCTCACTGATGAGTTGGAAAACAGCTCACTGAGTTATGTAAATTTTCCTAATGTTGACATGTTTTGTTACATAATACCCCCAAATTGCATTGATCAATATCACTGCTGGTCTCATAAAAATGTGTTTAAGTATTGGAAAGATGTCAGGTTCACAGAGTCAGACATGTTGTCCAATATTCTAGTTTTCTCTCAAAAGCTCAAATTTTATCACTGGCAACACATACACAGTTGTTTTCATTGAAAGGAAAGGTTCATTGCATTCATTTTCAACAAAATGCCTGCCAAACATCCCAGTCTGAATAACATGATTTATCTGTTATTTGTTTTTTCAAGCAAAAATTGTGTTCCATGAACAAAGCAGCTAATTCAGAAGCTTAGGACTCACTTGCAAAAATGCCTTTCTTTGATATGCACCCAAAATATTTCATGTATACTTCTCATTTTGCACATGGAATATTAAAAACACATGTACTAGCTGGGTGTGGTGGCGCACGCTTGTAATCCCAGCATTTGGGAGGCTGAGACGGGAGGATCCGGGTTCGCGGCCAGCCTCAGCTACCTAGTGAGGCACTCCGCAACTTAGTGAGACTCGGTTTCAAAATAAAAGAATAAAAAATAGGGCTGGGGGTATAGCTTGGAGGTAGAACGCCCCTGAGTTCAATCCCCAGTACCGAAAAAAAAAAAAAAAAAAAAAAAAAGGTACTAATGAGTTGAGACTTAACAATATTAATATATTTTACACCATCAAAGATATCATTGAATGAGAATGATTTATTTTATATTAACTATGAGCATGTTATAGTGAAAATTATGTGGTACAGTTCATTGTCTCTGACTTGATTCATGATAAGATAACAATAGTTTTGCCACTATAAATTTTGCACCATAAATAATAAACATCAATACAGTGAGGAAGGTACCAACAATATCTTGGTGTTAGAGTGAAAATAGCTCCAATTTCTCTGATGCTCAGAGTGGGTCTTGAGATACCTAAGGGGGCACAAACCACACTTTGAGAAATGCTACTTTAATCTTTGAGATAGTTGCCTCATCAAATGCTGCAAGAAACTTAGGAGAAAAACTCCCTAATACCTAAAAATAACTAAAAGGATTCTGTTTGATTTTGTAAAATGGAGGACATGGACAATCTTGTTGAGAAGAGTTCCAATGCTCATGTTTTCTTTTTAATGTACCATAAAGTTCAGTATTTACCTGTGGGAAGTGATGTAAGGAAAAAGGCATACTCTGCCCTACTTCATGCATGTATTGGATCCGCCTGGAATGGAAATGATGAAATGTATGAAGGCATTAATTATGCTTGCCACCAAACCTGGAAGAGCATATCAAATTTCTCTGACTAGGAAATAAAAGCCTCTTCCCTCTTTGAATTATGGATCTAGCATATAAAACAATTTGGCATGCCATTTATAACAAATTAGGGGAAAAAGAAAATCTAAAGTAAGGGACAGTCAGAAACCTCATGCCCTCTGGCTACAATGTACAGGACTAAAGTCAAATGGTTGAATATTTTAAAAACTTCCTTTTAAATGACTTTAATAAAATGGTTTAGGGTTATTTGTATACTGTAGGACATGTGGAACTTCTAACAAAATGTTGTGCATATATGAAGGGCAGGTAGTATGCTGAGAAAGTGACATTTGCTGAATGTCTTCTTTAGACTTTTCTCTGAGTCAGAAATATTACCTATTTCTTCTTATAAAAATGAGCACTTTAGAGTCCTTTAATGCAGATAACCATTAGTCCTTCCTTAAAGACAGTTAACCCTATTTAAACCTATTAACCTTATCTAAAACTATATCTGAAACAAATTCATCTGTATTAAACAACTTGCAAAGGTAATGGGATTTTGATTTCCTTGATTAATGTTACCTGAGTGAAATCAATTTCTTTATGAACTGTGAATCTTTTTCATTCAAAATATTTGTTTAGCTCTTTTCAGGCTGGAACCATGGAGGGTACCAAAGAGAAGAAAAAGAAGGTTCCTGTTGTGCCAGAAACACTTGAGAAAAATAGAAAAAATTTCAGAGCCAAAGGTAAAGGGCTTGAGAGATAAGTTTGCCTAAAAGATGTTCCAAAAGGCAAGGAGAAAGCTAAGCACTATCACAAGGAATACAGGAAGATACAGGAAGATGTACAGAACTGAGATTTGAATGGCTGAGATAGCAAGAAAAGCTGGCAACTCCTGTGTACCTGCAAAACCCAAGCTGGAGCTTGTCCTCATGATCAGAGGCATTAATGGCATGAACCCAAAGGTCCTTAAGATGCTGCAGTTTCTCTGTCTTCTCCAGATCTTCAATTGCCGCTTTGTTACGTTCAACAAGGCTTGAATTAACATGCTGAGGATTGAGTACACTTTCCACAAGACAGGGGACCCACACTGTCAAGAGAAAAGTTTGAAACATACTTTGTTGGTTTCAGGTCATAATTTCTAGTAGTTTTTCAGAAAGTAATAGAGAATTCTATAAGGTCCTACCTAATCATAGATGCATATACTTAGATATGAGTATCAACATTAACTCTCTTGGCAACATCAACACTCTGCTAGTTTTTATATTGTCTAAAAATGACTGTTTACCTATTATTTAACTATTCAACAACTAAGTAGTCATCTAAGTATTTACATTGAACATTTACTTTCAGATTACTCTCATTTTTTTCCCTTCTGCATGATTCAGTGTTGCCTTGAAGTCTAATGTATATGTATTCTAAAATCAATTTCCTATATGGAATATTATGGCATTGATTTTTTTTTGAGAATCCCATTTCCATTGTGTACATATCCCATAGTTTTGTAATCCATTCATCTGTGGTTGGACATCTTGGCTGCTTCCATAGTTTGGCTATTGTGAATTGAGCTGCTATAAACATAGATACGCATGCATCGGTCTGATAGTTTGGTTTCCATTCTGGTGGGTATATACCCAGTAGTGGTATTGCTGGGTCATATGGTAGGTTCACTCCC
>PVLC010002677.1:92243-110212 GCA_004027655.1 Graphiurus murinus | reverse complement strand
CCCAGCATTCGGGAGGCTGAGACCGGAGGATCCGGGTTCGTGGCCAGCCTCAGCTACCTAGTGAGGCACTCCGCAACTTAGTGAGACCCTGTTTCAAGATAAAGAATAAAAAATAGGGCTGGGGTATAGCTCGGAGGTAGAACGCCCCTGAGTTCAATCCCCAGTACCACAAAAAAAAAAAAAAAAAAAAAAAAAAAATTCCATTGTAAGCCGGGCGTGGTGGCGCACGCTTGTAATCCCAGCATTCAGGAGGCTGAGACCAGAGGATCCGGGTTCGCGGCCAGCCTCAGCTACCTAGTGAGGCACTCCACAACTTAGTGAGACTCGGTTTCAAAATAAAGAATAAAAAATAGAGCTGGGGGTATAGCTCGGAGGTAGAATGCCCCTGAGTTCAATCCCCAGTACCATTAAAAAAAAAAATTCCATTGTATTCATATATCACATTGTCTTTACTCATTGACCTGTTGATAGACATCTAGGTTAGGTCCATAATTTAATTTGCCTGTTGTGAATTATGCTGCTATAAACATGGGATTGAAAGTATCACTATAGTACTCTCACTCCTTTGTTAGAGTCACCTATTTTTTTTTTTTTTTTTTTTTTTTTTTGCGGTACTGGGGATTGAACTCAGGGGCATTCTACCTCCGAGCTACGCCCCCAGCCCTATTTTTTATTCTTTATTTTGAAACCATGTCTCACTAAGTTGCGGAGTGCCTCACTAGGTAGCTGAGGCTGGCCGCGAACCCAGATTCTCCGGTCTCAGCCTCCTGAATGCTGGGATTACAAGCGTGCGCCACCACGCCCGGCTAGAGTCACCTATTTTTTAAGAGTTGCCTATTTTAATGTGATTTTATTGGTTCATAATAGTTTCACATCATAAAGTAAATCATGTTGACAATGTCATACATGCACACAGCACATGGTGACCAGAGGTTCCAGAAGCTTAAATTATTGTCACAGATCTCTACCTGTATATATAGGCATTCTCTCAAGCATAACACACTGTCATGGGGCTGCACTCCTTTCTGGAGGCTGTAGAGCAGAATCTGTATCCTTGCCTTTTCTAGCTTCTAGATGTCACCATGTTCCTTGGCTCATGGTCTTCTTCATCTTAAAATCCAACACACCTGGCTGAGTCCTAACACTACATCACGGTCACATGGAATCTTCTGTTTCCTCATTCACATTTAAAGACTCTCCCGATTACATGGTTACATGTGGAAAATACAGGATAATCTATTTTAAATTCAGCTGACTTGCAAACTGATTCCTATTTTCCAGTTTAATTTCTTTTTGGGAGAGAAGGAGGAATCACTACAAACACACACATGATCATGTATAAAATATGAAAGAATTGCTTTTTTGGTTAGGTTTATTTTATAGTCTAATGCAAGCTCATCTGGAAATTTTCTCTGATTTAATTTTTTATTCCAAAATATAGCTCACCTTTTAACTAGATACTTCATCCTATATGTGTATGCATATGTATAATACAAAGTACCTATATCTATTGATATATTTATGAAGTAGATTTTATATTCCACATAGTGTTTTATAACATTGTTTTATTAGTTTAAATTGATGAAAATGCTTTATTCCTAGAGCTTAAATAGTACCACACATATTTGGTCTACAGTAATTGATGTTATGGAATGTCAAACAAAAATATTAGATAATAAATAGAGGAAATAATTTTGTAATAAAATGTATATTTTCCTTAACTGACATGAGTCATGATATAGATTGTGCAATATTCGATCTATTACAGCATTATAATTCTTCAAAATACAAGCATGGCGTTCTCTTCTAAATGGAAGTCATCATAAATAATATTTATACTCAGTTATTTTATTACAGAGATTGCTCCTGATCTTGGTACTTTGAAGCATACCAGAGAAAAACTGAACATATTTTTGGTTGTTATTGAGTGAAAAATAAATTCAATTTTTGGAAATTTATTGGCACCTTGGAAAGTATACTCTATTATTGTACACAGTAATTAAGAAATAAATTATACTGCAAATTTAAAAAATGGTAACCGGTTTACAGTGAACTGATACTGTTCTATTTATTTTTTCCTGTCTCAGTTCAAATGACAGGAGTCCTGACATGTAGTTTATCCCTGATGATGAAAGGAGACGGTTAGAGAGGGGATAAGCTAATAACAGTAAAGTCAGTATTGAATCAGAAATATATAGAGATTCTAAGAGAAATCAAGATATGTGCTTCAGTCATTAAAGTTTGTCACTACTGAGATTTGTTGGTTGATGTGCTGTCAATGAACCAACAGAAACATGTTTTATAAGAAGCAACTAGACTTGCAGAAAAAGAACTTTAATACCCAAAGGCTCCTATATAAATAGAACTTATAAAGTAAAAGTGACAATAAAGTTTGCAGATCAGAAGGGATAGAGTAACTTAATTCCAAAACAGACAGCCTCTATATTTTCCTCTTAGTACCTTAAGTTTTTTGTAATGAGATTTATATATGAGCTGTTTCTCAGCTTTTTCTCTGAAGAGACAATGTGCATTTAAAAGAATACAAAATATAACAGAAAATTTTCTCCAAACAAGTCCTTTTTAATAGCATTAGTATAAATATTCTCTATAGTCAATTATTATCTATAGAGTGTGAATAATTCAAATTCAAAGAATTTTTATAGATTTAACAGTATTAAAAATTCTGAATAGCACATCCAGTTATGTTTTTACAGAAAAGGCTAAACATGTCTATGTTTAGATAAAAAAAATATAATTAAACCATGTGAAAAAAAATACAATATAACTTGCCATTCTCCAAAACAGAAATGAGATCATGCACATGATACTAATTGATTTTTAAACCTGATATTTCCTCAGAATTTTTTGACATCCATTGTTTTCTTCACAAAAACTTATAGTGTATTGTGAGGAATTGTATCTTTGTTTAAGATTAACTATGTGTATTTCATTTTCTGAATTTTTCTTTTTTTGTAATCTGAAAATGCCTAAGCCATTGTGATTTACTGGACAAAAAAGAATAAATTCTTATAGAGAGATCTACACTTGAGATTCTTTGCTTTGAGGACTTTCCTTTTAAGAAGATTGATCACCATTGTTCCTTATTGAATAATTTATCTTGGAGTGTTCATCCCCATCCCCAGTGTTGATTCTCTAACACTGGTACATAAGTTCTCAGAGAGATACGTGTCCTGCTCATTTTGGTTCTAGGCCTTGGTTACATCCTTCATATATATATATATATATATATATATATATATATATATATATATATATATATCTCCAAGGCTGCTGATTTGGTAACAATACTTGCCTAGCATGTGCAATGCCCTGAATTCAATATCCAGTAAATATAAATACTATTGCTATACAAGCATTATCTTTTTAATACTGCTGGGTACCCATAAGTATATAAAATAATGAGTATCCCCACTTATTACAATAGTAGTTACTTAGGCTGTGAAAAAGTCTCAATTATCTACATAGAGTTTTTCACTTTTTTTTTAGAATCAATGCATATATTAATGTTTGACATTTTAAATTTAAGAATATAGCTGAGTACAGTGGTACACTCCTATAATTCTAGTACTTGGGAGGCTGAGTCAGGAGGAACACAGGTTTGATTAGCCTCAGCAACTTAGTGATACCCTTGACAACTTAGTTAGAACCTGTTTTGAAATAAGAAAAAAAAAATTTAAAAAGGCTGTGGGTAAACTGAGTGTAGTCTCGCATGCTTGTAATCCCAGTACGTGGGAGGCTGAGACAGGAGGATCACAGGTTTGTGGCCAGTCTCAGCTACTTAGTGAGGTCCTCTGCAACTTAGTGAGACCCTGTTTCAAAATAAAGAGCAAAAAATAAGGCTTGGAGTGTTTCTCAGAGGTAGAATGACCCTGCTTTCAATTCCCAGTACAAAAACAAAAAACAACAACAAAAACAAACAAACAAACAAACAAAAAACCTGTGGGTTTTTTCAGAGGTAGAATGCTCAGTAGCAAATAATTAAAAAATAAATAACTTTAAAAATGAATATATAAAATGACAATTTTTTATTAGCAATTATGTAGATGAAAATCTGTTAATATAAATTTATCAAATCATAGCCTTGACATCTGTGGTCACAATTGTCCCTTACTTACCATTTAAGATAAAATTACAGCCGGGCATGGTGGCACACGCTTGTAATTCCAGCATTTGAGAGGCTGAGACCTGAGGAACCGTGTTCATGGCCAGTCTCAGCTGCCTAGTGAAGCCCTCCACAACTTAGTGAGACCCTGTTTCAAAATAAAGAAGAAAGAAATAGGGCTGGGGGTGTAGCTCAGAGGTAGAATGCCCCTGGGTTCAACCATCAGTACCAAAAAAAAAAAAAAAAAAAGATAAAAGTACACAAAATAGTTTTAAATAGAGTCCATTGAATAAATCATATACATGATATATATAGTAAATTTTCAGATACAGGCACAAGTTGTACCAGAAACTTAAAAGAGAGGAATCCAACTTACTTGATATTTAAGGTTTTTGAAAACATGGGAACCTGTGAGATGGACTGTGACTTTCTGCTCAGAAACAAATTTAATAAAACACAGTCTATTTGTTCTTGAGAGTAGACGTGAATAAATGTCGGATCCTGCCTAACACCATGGTCCACTTGTTCTTTGAGCAACTAATATGGCACAGTCAGAATGCTAAACATGTGAGATTCCACAAGCAATAAGACTGGGAATTTCCTGTCATCATAGAATTTAAAATCCAGTTAACAAAAATGTCATCGAAACTAACATCTTGAGCTCTATAAATTTTATTGACTGGTGACATATTTCATTTCCTCTTATATTTCTATATTTTCTCTAATTTCAGTGTTTTCTATATCTTTGATGAATCAAAAGTAAACTTTTTTTTAGTTTAGATGTATAAAGTTTTCAATATTATTTTTGTCATAGTATATGAAAAATGTTCTAATATGAAATAAAAAACATTGGGGATATATTCACTTTGCAAAAGTAAAATAGGTTTGAAATAGATCTTTGGCTATTCCCCTAATGTTGTTTATGTGATATGAATAATAATTAAATTCTTAAATTTATATAACTAATATTAATCTTCATTATCTTGGTAACACAAATTTAGAAATCATCATTAGTATAGATAAGAATGGGGAAAAGCTTAATAAAACTCAGTGAGTCAGTTTATTCATTTGTGCAGTGAAGTATGATAGTAATTGTCTTAAAGGATGATTTTTTGTTTAAAAGAACATAAATACCCAACTAATAGTATGCATCAAATTTAGTAATTGCTCAATAGCTATTACTTTTCTTACTAGGCCAAGAAAAAGTATAATTATAAAAATATACTACAGAAAACACTTCATGACCTTTGCTACCATTTGGGGGTCTTATACTCTCTGAAACCAATAAACTATATTCATTGCTTAACTTTTGTCTCAATTCTTTCTCACTCAGTAAAAAAATGTTACATTACATGTATAATAAGTGATGTTTGCCAAATTCACATTTCATTAATAGTTTTGGGCATTTAGATAGATTGCATTTCCTATTTTATTTTATTTTTTTGCAGTTATGCATGGCTGTGTTCCTAAATTGTGGTTGATGATATGTTAATGGGAGTTAGAAGTTCCCCTCTCAGACATGGGCATTGAATACCAATACATCTGCTTTACCACTGAACTACTCATCTAGCCCTAATCAGAGCTTTTAAATGGCATCTGGCTCCCCTTGGAGCTAGTGGCTCCAATAGGATCAGGCAGAAATATCTTTTCTGAACTAATCTCATAAACTCATAAAGCATCCTGTGTACTACACTGAATTGATGAAATTCCTCCCAGGTTTATACAGTGGTCTCTTAGCACTCATGTTATGATAGATGAGTGGAAATAAAAAGTTAGAATGGCAACAGGTTAGCCAGAGGGAGAAAAAAAAATTGTGAACTTCAGAGATAACATTTGACAGGCTGCAGTTAGCCTCTCAGACACAAGTCCTTCAATCTTTAGCTTCTAGATAAAGAATACTGTCCAGAAAAGATGTGCTTGCAGGACTACAGATTCCCACAATTCTAAGCACAGGACTTCTGCTGTCATGTTGAGTATTCCAAAACATGTATTGCTTACTGATAACCCCTGAGAGAGCCCCTAACAATTAGTCATGTTCTCCTTAATGCATGAACAGGATTCTAACATTAATTCAAATTTTCTCAAAGCAACTATGTAACAAGGTCAACAAGAAGAAAAATTCAAAACAAGTTACATCACGTCACCCCACTGTTCTTTTTCCTTTAAAAACCCAATCCTCTTTCCCCTTGACATAACACTTGTTTCTACTTGTACCTCTGATTCCCAATTTGCAAATCTATAGCCAAATAAAAATGTCTTGGCTTTTATTTTAACTTTATTTATTTCTTGGTTTACAGAAGCATTATATAATTCAAAGGGTTTTTATAGGGCTTCATCGTTTTTAAGTTTTTTTTTTGTTTTTTTTTACCCATCTGTATACTCTTATCCAGGATGACACTAGAAGTCATACATAGAATTGGAAAGATTCTCTTAGCTTAGGTCCTTGCAAAATGCTATGTGAAAGGGAAACTACACATTCATTCTCATCCACTAATTAAGACATAAACTATTATAATTGTAAAATAATAGACCTTTTTCATTATATTTGTTAGGACAGCTTCTTCAAACACATGTGTACAGATGTATACCTACATATGTATGTATACAATGTGTAGTTATCGTTTTCTTGCTTCTCAAGAAGTATTGTTAGGTACTATTTTTTTTCTTATACAAAGTTTTGAGTTTATAACAACATATGTGAGATTTAGGTTGGTTGTTTTGACGTCATATATAAAATGTATTTGGCAAATACTATAGCCTTTAAAAGTCTGATGTTTTAAAGAATTATAATATTGCTGCTATTTGAACACATTGAAAATTAATGACAACTAAATGAATTCCAAGTTTTATTCATTTGAACATTTTTGGAGTGACAATGTTATATTTTTGTTGCAAAATATAATAACAGACATTGTGCTTAAAATGACTTTGTCGATATAATACACAGTACGTTTACATTGCATTCAAAGATTAATTTTTGATTTATCATATGATTTTTGACATTTTCTTGTTTTTGCTTTTTACTATTTATATGTTTATAAAATGAGTTTATATTAAATAATATTAAAATACAGACTTTTGTCATCACTTTTACTTATAGAGCTGTGATTATTTTTAAAATATCAGCTTTATTTACAGAGGAGTTACTAGTTAACAATGGTCTGAGCAACCTGGGAAGTTGACTAGCCATTCAGATGTGTCTCTACAACAATAAGGATTTCATTTATGTTCCCCCATCATTTCTATGGGAAGTGAAATATTTAACATAAAACATTAGGGTCTAGCATCTAGACTCAGAAATATTCAGTTATTTTTATTATAATTCAATATTAATTAACATTTACTGAGAACCTTATATTATTCCAAAATCTTTTGCATATAGTACACACATATATGACTAAAGAATTAAAAAGATATTTTAATCATCATTAGTAGATAACTTAAAAATTTAGGGAACCGGTCGTGGTGCTGCAGCTTATAATCCCAGCATTTGGTAGGCTGAGACCGGAGGGTCCGGGTTTGTGGCCAGCCTCAGCTACCTAGTAAGGCACTCAGCAACTTAGTGAGACCCTGTTTCAAAATAAAGAATAAAAAATAGGGCTGGGGGTATAGCACGGAGGTAGAATGCCCCTGAGTTCAATCCCCAGTACACACACACACAAAAAAAAGGAAATTGAAATTATTTTCAAAGAAAATAAATAAAAATTGTGCTGAGAGGTGAACCTCAGAAGTAGAATGCCCCTGGATTTAATCTCCAGCATCACAAGAACAACAACAACAAAGCACTAGAAATATGATTAAACCATAATTTTCTACATGAAATTTTTGGCCACTTGTACATTCTAGATTGGCTTAAATTTTATGAGCTGAAAGTGTACTTTTTCTTGAGTCTTCTGAATAAAAATCTCCCACTAATCTCATAAAAAATGACTCCTTCTGCTAGGTATATCACCAATTGTAGAAAATTTTAGTGGTATATGCATGTTCTGTACTAGTTTGTACCTTAGGAGCTGTACTTTATTCTCATTTTGGCTATAATTCTTCCTAAAACGTATACTTCATAAGATAAGCGATCAATAAGATCAATAACTCTTTATTACTTGAATTTCTGAAATATGAATGCAATTACTGAAAAGGTAGAATCCATTCTACTTATTCTTAGTAAGTTTTGAGAAGATTAAAAAAATTGAATTTACATCTTCTCTACATTCTTAGGCAAATTCTTTATGACTAGTTTTGTAAATATTAGCATGAAAATTTGGACAGTCTTTGAATAAAACCTTAATTAAATATGGCTAGTTATAATCATTACATTCCTAATTGTTTATTGTATAACATTAATAACTTTTGCATTGTGGAAAAGTGAAAATGTTTATAAATAAATATAGCCTCCAAGACTACTCTATTCAGCTGAATATTCCCACAGATATATATCAAAGAGGGATCAAGGGGGATCATCATGGTAGCACATGAATTTCCCAAAGTTTGATGGAGTATGGTGAATTATAGTCAACCAACCATGTACAAGAAACTGCCAGAAAAACACATAGACGTCTTGGTGCACCCCTAACTCCCCACTCCTACTTTTCCTCCACATTTAGTCCCTCACTCAAAAGCACCCACTTAGATAAGTTGGTGACTCCTTCTCTATAAAAGTCTGAGCTGATCAATCTAAGGAGAGGTTTCATGGGCAACGCATTTTTTTTCCTTTTTAGTTCTTTATAAGGAAGTAATATCTAAGACTGAAACCCTCTCATTTTCTCTATCAGTTTAGCTAGTAGCTCCTGTCCCCAGCAATCAGGAGATGTCTGCTCTAAAGAATAGACTAGGGGATTAATTCAAATTGACTTTGCCCTCAGAAGTTGTTTGGGGCCAGGGCTCCAATGAAACTACCACAATGTGCCTCAGAGTTTTTATCCCTGAATTTTGGCTGGAGCCATTCAGGTGTGGAATAGACTGGAAGCCATGTCAAAGAGACTGAGCCGTGCCTCTGGCATGAGAAGGCCAAACCTAGGTTAGAAAGTGAATGACAAGAATTCACTTCAAATGGATCTCCTTATCCTCTCCTCTCTTTTCTTACCATCATCCTATGGTTTTCTTCTCATTAGGGAAAAAACTCAATTTGTGAAGGCTTACTTGGCTGTGAGAGGACGAAAATTGATGAAGTTGAAGCTATTACAACTGATTAAAAGATAATTGCCTAAGAACAATTATTTTGGTGATAAGTGAATGGAGATAGAGGGGTATATAATTCTATAGCTGATTTAAAAACTTAACAGAACAAACACAACATTAAGCTTATGTTAAATAATAGCTGGAATTGAGTTTAATTTTCAGCTGATAGCTATTTATCACTACATTAAATTGAATTAATGTGAAATTATAGCACATATGCTAACTAGTATCCTTTTCAAACAATATTTCTATAGTAAAATATGTTATTTCCCACTAATTTTTATTTTTCTCAACAGAGAAGAAAATAACATATTCCTCCTATTGTGGGTGGTTAGTATAGCTAGCAGGAAAAATGGTTGTCAAAATGGGTTGTATGCCTTGATAAAGTGTGTTCATATGATAAACCGTGTCTATTTATTAAATTACAAATATATTCAATAAGAAATTTGCTCCTAGAAAAGTATGAAATAGATACAAATTCTTCTTATGAGATGTAGATATGTAGTTTCAGGATTTTCTTTGCTATATTTGCAGATCAAGGAGAGAGTTTGGGTAAACCATAGGGGAAAAATGTCTAATACTATATAGTAGGAAAGTACTGTCTTCAGACTACATGGAGAAAATATCGCTCTTATGATTCTGCCCTTAGTGTTAAAAATAAATCTCTTGTAGAATCAGTCTGTTCTTGTGACCATATTCTTATTTATACATTCTTTTATTAACTTATTTGAAAGAAACATTTATAAAAGCTTAATGTCTGCTGAGAATTATTATAGTCCCGTAGAGGGCACAAATAAGTATAATTTTAAGCATCCAATTATAATTTCACCTTTTAGCCCTTAGTTCATATTTTCCAAAGTATGGGTTAAAAAAAAAAGGTGATCTTCAGTGATCTTTAAGGTGATTCATAAGCAGCCTTGTCAATCAAAGGAAAGAGCAAGTTACTGTTTTACAAGTTTGACCTATAAGATTTATTGTAAGTATATATATGATTTTAAAAGTAGAACATATTACAAAAATTGAATGTATAAATTGATATTTCATTAAGATAAAAATTATCTCCACAAATATATTTCACTACTTTTGCATGATATAATTTATACATCTTAAGTTACTGTTTTTCATTTATGCTACTGTGTTGCTCTAGCCGCTCAATTCACAAAAGAATCAAAGTCAGTCCAAAGTTGTCCGACTACATGTAAATTATTTCTATACTTGTGAGTTACAAATACTACATTTTAACATTTGTCCAAAATAGTATTAAAGGAGAATTTAACCAGGAATGGATATTCAATGAGACTAAGTTTCTAATTTCATAAACTTTATATTCTAGTGGGAAAAAAACAAAATAAACATTAAGCAAAAAACAAAAACAAAAACATAATATTTTACTAGTAATTACTAGAGAGAAACATTAAGCAAGATAAAAGATGATGAAAGAAATTAACTATTTTAAATAATGTGGTCATGGAAAAATCTCACATAAAGATAATAATTGGGGGAGAAACTATATCATATAAGAAATTAAATCAGTAATGTACATGAAAAATTTTTGAAGAAGGAATAATGATAAATGAATAATTGATACTTGAACTTAAGACCATAACACATAATATAAATTTGAGTATGCCAACGAAAATAAGTCATTCACAACTTAAAAAAAGAAAGAATATCGAGAAAAAAGTGTCAAGAATATGAAATATTGTAATCTCAGCATTTGGGAGGCTGAGACCGGAGGATCCGGTTTTACGGGCCAGCCTCAGCGGCCAGCCTCAGTTACCTAGTGAGGCACTCCGCAACTTAGTGAGACCCTGTTTCAAAATAAAGAATAAAAAACAGGGCTAGGGGTATAGCTCTGAGGTAGAATGCTCCTGAATTCAATCTCCAGTACAGAAAAAAAAAAAAAAAAAGAATATGAAATACAAGCCACCAATTCTTATAATATTACATTTTCTCTAAAAGTCATCAAATACTGAGTAATTTTTCACATAAAGTATAGAGAGTTCCTGCTCTAAGAATAGTTAAATGATTTTTTTTTCAGAATACACATAAAATATTGCTGTCCATTATGAAAGTGATTAGATTTGTTCTAAGTGTTGAAAGGGCATCAAAGCCATAGTATCATTTAAAGTTGATATGAAAATAACATAACAGTCATAATTTTCCTTCAAATTTTATGAAAATAGTCATCACATATAGGTTTGGAATGGAGAAGAGAGAGAGCTAGTGGAGACATTTGCTTTCAAGTAATCTAATTGGAAGATGAATCATTTCATTCTCATTAAAGACTCAATGAATTGACTATCTCAGGTGAGTTCTATCAGATACCTTACTACAGAGGTGGAAGAAATTACTGATGACCAGATTATTAGCTAGTTCTTGGCACTGACAGTAACTTGCCCAATTAATTACCTTTGTTAAACATGAAAACTTTGTGGTATGTGACACTGAATTTCTCACTCAGGTGATTTTTTGAGTCATGATGCAGTCTCTCCCTTTTCCTATCACTCTGACCCACCTCTGGTTATAGAATCTGGTCTTAGACCATAGGTAGTTGGAGATTTATGGTCAGGCAGGTTGGGCCAGCCTTAACTCTATCACATGATTCTGATGCAGAGAAGTAATTCTCCACAACAAAGCCAAGATGTGATGAACGCATTGCTGGCCACAGCAACCAAGGTTATTGATGCTGTCCTTGACTGCTCAACACACATGCAGACGCCAATGTGAATGACTGATATAGCACTGTAATTAGTAATACATGGGTCTTATGTCCAATAATTGACATAGAAGACATATTTAAATGTCCCCTAAAATATTCATTAGCCTGGAAAAGGATAAAAAAAAATGGTAGAGGGAAGAAGGACAAATAGTAAAAGGAGAAGCTTATTGCAGTATTTAATAATGATTATAGATATGTGTGGAAATAGTTTTCATGTTCTAATTACAGATTTTAAAATGCTACTTCTGTAATAATTTATAAATATTGAAATAAAATGCAATAAATTAAATATTCCAACTTATATTTACTACTAACTTAAATTATAAGAAAGTCTCCCCAATGGATTCTTTATGAAACAGACCAACATTTAAAATGGTTTTATTCAGTATTATAGAATAATAATTCCATAAAAATGGTTAGAAAAAATTTTATTTTACTCACTCCCCTTTTAGAGCATTTATATGATTCTCCTAGGTAATATAGAAAAGGAATCCATTTACCCAGAGCGTTCTAAATGTATTTGACCAAATAATCTATTTTTTTGGATATAAAATCCTGTGCAGAATTGTTCCATAGTGTACAGTTTTAGGAAGAGTGTTTTAGGCACTGTTTTACATTGCTCTAATATAGAACACTTGTAACATCTGTTTTCTAAACAGTGAAATTGGAATTTTGAAAATGAAAGCATTGTTCAGTAGTGCCAACTGATTTTGGCAGTTAGAAGAATATTTTCATCATGGCTTTTGAAGCTTAAGAGCTAAGATGTCTCTTGGTAAAATTCTACTTAATCATAATCTCTTAAAGCTTCAAAGACATCTAAGAGGACCAACAAATAGCCATAGGGTTTCCAAAATGAAGGCTTTCATGTGTGAGATCCTATTGAGTCTTGGAAACTTTTACCATATTTTCCATCTCTAGATTTTAGTGCTTATCAGACACTAGATGCACATGCACACATGTACGTGGAAATTCTGAGATTGTAGAGTTAGTTTCCATTACTTCAATCTATCAGGAATATCAGCTGTTAAATCTGTTTTAATGCTATATCAAAAGTGATTCCTGGAGGGCATTTCTTCTGACACCATTGATTTGAAATACAAATTTAACACATTGGTAAAATACATTTTAAATGGGAAGTAACATTAGATTTTATTTATGTGGTTTTTGGCTTTAGCTTCTAAGCTCTACTTTATCTTCTTGGTAGGCTATAAATATATAATGAAGACATGAGCAGTAGGTACTTGTGAATTTTTTTCAGGTATTTTAAACGGCAAAACTACACTATTCCACTGAGTGTTTCAAGGAAACTTGGACTTTGAAAAATATTAATTTGTATCAAAATTATTTATTTCAATGAAAACTAGGGATACAAGAAATATATGTATAATCTATTACCTTATATATGCATGTAATCATCACATTAGAAATGCATATTCTTGAAAAGAATATAGAGGCAAACATCCATCATGTCTCTCCTGTATACCTTCTTCAAACAACATGTCTCTCGGAACTGGCTATCTGAGGTCATCAGCAAAATTTTCCTCGATGTTTACTCAGAGTTATGGTTCTGCTATTGCTGTTCAGATTTCAGAGCTGATTTCACCTTCTCACTTACAACACTTGATCTTTTCCAGTCTCTGTCCCTCTCAAGCCTCTGTTCTACATCAATAAAATGGAAACAATAACAAGACAAGTCTCATTGTATTGATTTACTAAATGGGAGAATATACACCAAGATTATATCACAGTGCATTCAAAACAACCAATAAATTGTTACTATTTTTATTACTGTCTAAAATTATATCTCTCTCTAGTTCTCTTCTCATTTTAAGTCCTACAAGCTAAACTTCCACACTTGTCTGTGCATCAGAAAAATCTTAAAGACTTGTTTCATAAAATGCAAAGTCAAAACAAAACAAAAAAGCCAGGCCCTTAGATCTATCTCTTTTCCTTCTGAAGCCAAATATTGAAGTGAAGGTCCTTGCCAGCTGGATTTATATCAAGATCTCTCAATGAATCTGATGGCATAACTTGAAGTCAGCTTTGTATTTTATATATGTTTTATTTCCAAGTAACTTTCTTATGTCTACTTTTAGACAAATATCTCAAGTCCGCTTTCTCATTATTATTTCCTCAGCCAAAAGATTTCCATTCACAGATTTCTTGAGTCTTTTTTTTTCTTTAAAAAATACTATAGAAATTACAGTTTTAAAAGTAAAACAAATGTTTTTCATAGTACTTAATATATTTACCTACTTTTATTTAATAGATTTTCCTTTTAAAATGAATATGCATTTTTCCATGTTCCAGATTAAACTCTTACTTTCTTGTGTTTTAATTTTTTTTAACTTATGGAAAAGTCTCTACTCAGAGGACTTCTGAAGATTATTTCTCAGTATTACTAAATACAACTTTGTATTTATTAGTAAATACAATTTTGGTAGTTTTAACAAAGTAGAACTTTGCCTTCTCCAGAGCCTGGTTTATTTTAGCCATTCTCCCAAACTACAAATTTATAATAATTTCACTTTTTAATTGATTTGACAAGACATTAAGATATGGATAGAGATTATTCTTTTGGGCATGTATGACTTGCAGCACAGAGATTCAATCGAAGTGTAAATGACTTAGAGTACTCCACTTGAGCATGAGGAGGAACATACTAATTAATATTCAAAATAAGAGCTGAGGTCTATTGAATGATATTCTATTATTTTTGTGTACTGGAGATTGAACACAGGGATATACTACTACTGAGATACACTCTGAGCTCTATTTTATTTTTTATTTTGAAACAGGGGCTCAGTAAGTCATTGCCCATTATTCTAGAACCTGTGAGCCATATCTCAGCTTCCCAAGTACCAGGATTACAGGTGTGCATCTCCAGGCCTAACTATTAATTTCTTATTCTTAATGTTTGCTTTATAACTGTTTAGTAGACAATGAAAGAACAATATAGTCAGGCATGGTGTTATATATCTCTAAGCCCAGTAAGTGAGAGGCTGTGATAACAGGAATACAGGTTCAAGGACAGCCATGGCAATTTAGTGAGACCCTTAGCAGCTTAGCAAGACCCTGTTTAAAAATACACAAAAGGCTGGGGGTTGTATATTAGAGTTAGAATATCCCTGAGTTCAATCCAAAGTACAAAAAGGGAGGAGGGGAGGAAGAGGAAGTGGAGGATATTGAGGAGGAGGAGGAGGAGGAGGAGGAGGAGGAAGAGGAGGAGTTATTTGGAGCTAGTCAAATAAACAGTGAGATAGAATGTTTTACGTACAGTAAAGTCTCTGAAAGAAAAAACCACTTATAAAAAAGTGTGGAAGGGCTTATGTATGTATGCTTTAGAAACCGCATTTAAAAATTATGGAGTATTAATACTATATAGAGTAATGACACAGGGAAATTAAGATTGGGGCTGATTGCAAATTCCATCTGTATGATTAAATAATTCTAATTCAAGAATTACAGCAGAGTATGAGAGTATGAAGTGCAGGTTGCAGAGATTTTTTTTTTTTTTTTTTTTTTTTTTTTGCGGTACTGGGGATTGAACTCAGGGGCATTCTACCTCTCTACCTCTGAACTACAACCCCAGCCCTATTTTGAAACAGGGTCTCACTAAGTTATGAAATGCCTCACTAGGTAGCTGAGGGTGACCTCTAACCTGGATCCTCTGGTCTCACCCTCCCAAATGCTCAGATTACAAGCATGCACCAAAACGCCCAGCTTGATTGCAGAAATTTTAGGTAAGTCAACTGCTGCAAGCAAGACAACATGATGCAGGATGAGGGGTACTAATTTATTAGGAAGTAGAATCAGGAAATAGTATGATGTTAGGGTTTTATATGAAACTGAAAACCAAGAAGGTGTAATAATACTCATGCCTGTGAAATCATACGTATTACCCAACAGTGCTACCTATGTATAGTAGGATAAATAATGGCCCACAAAATTATCTAGCTTCCAATTCTAGGTAGCTGTGAAATTTACTTTATGTAACAAAAAGGACTTCTTTTCCTCTTGCTAAGGGTTTTGAGACTGTGAGATTATTCTAGGAAGGGCTATAACTATAATAAAACGTGTCTTTATAAGAGAAACAGAAGGTCGGTAATAGAAACAAAAGACAGTATGAGAACTGAAAAAACAAACGCTGCTCTGTTGTCTTTGAAGATGCAGGAAGGGCCTAAGAGCCAAGGCATATGAGAAATGTCACATTTAAAATTGGAAAGAATAAGGAATGGCATCGTTCCAAGCCTGTGGTAAGTGCACAGCCCATAGAGATTGATTCCAGGTGAGTCTAAGGGAAGTGTAGTTGTGATAGAGAATGTATATTGTTTCATCACCAAGGTGTGGTGATTTGTTATAGCAAGTATAGAAAATAATGTGTGGGATTTAAACAAGAAAATAAAAAGGAGAATTGGCTAGATTCTTATGAAACTGGCGAACTAATAGTGTGGATAAAGAAGTTTAGGTAATTGAACTAATTAGTGAGAGAGAATCCAATTGATGAAGAAAGAAAGTAACTTGTTTAGAATAAGTTGAAACTTGTAGCTTAGGCTGCCTGTGAAAGTAATATCTGGAGAGACTGGAGAGGGCAAGGTACTAGAAGAATTGATGGGTTGAAAAAGATAAAATGAAAGAAAGAAGTGAGAGATTTTGGAGGAGATATTATGTAGTATTTAATGATTATTAGAATTTTGGAACCCACAGGCAAAGGCCAGCAACAGGCAACGGGAAGGAGCTGAAGCCCGTGCCCGGGAAGGTGCTGAGAACCGTGTATGCTATTTTTCCTTTTCTTACTTCTTTTCTTCTCATTTCACCCTCAGATAATTTCAAATTGAAAAGAATTATCTCAAAAAATAAAAAGCTGTGCATTTGATTCTATTTATTCAATTACATAATACATTTTAAAGTAACAGGCTATTTGTGTATTCTTCCACAATTAAAAAAAAATGACTACATGCTGAAAAGGATTTGGGATAGCAAGTTCACAAACAAACTATGCATACTAATCTAAATATGGAATAGCCTTTGCTCTGCTTGTATGTACACAGATGGATGTTAATTTGCTAATTAAATTCATTGTCTGAGTTTTCCTTTTCCTGAAGCTCGACTGCTCTCTCTCTCTTCGTCTCTCTGGCAATAAAGTAAGAGGAAAACTGGCATCTTCCTGTTAAAATATACTAACATATAAAAAAGGGATTGAGAGGAGACTAAGAAGATTTATAAGACTAGCAAGATTTATAAGAGATCAGCAGGAAGTAAATAGTACTGAAATAAGCCCTTTAATAAAAGAGGCTTCTTATTCTTACTGGCCTTTTGAATCCAATTCTTTGTGACTTGTCCTAGTGATTACTACAAGAGTAAATTATTGTACCCTAGTACACAGAATTGAATTGTTCTGGGTCAAGAAGTACTCAAACATAATATAGAAAGCTCATGACCTTGTCTTATAAAAATAAGTACCCTATATAATGAAAAGGTAATGATTCATGTGTGATATACTTCTAAGTTTTAGGTAGGGTATTTCTCTTTATGCATGTATCTATTATATACCAGTTTTAAATTGCATATGATACTTTTCTGTGGTTATTTTTGAGTTATTTACAAAACTTTCAGAAAGAATGGTATAATTTAGCAATATATTCTATAATTTAATAATATTAATCTGTTTTTTAAAATAAAAGAGGCTCTTGTTTTCTTTTTCAAAATAGAGGGAAGTGAGATATTTGAGTCTAACCCACTCTTAGACTATCTCTTCATATCTACTTGACAAAAGAACTATTCGCCGGGCGTGGTGGTGCACACTTGTAATCCCAGCATTTGGGAGGCTGAGACCAGAGGATCCGGGTTTGCGGCCAGCCTCAGCTACCTAGTGAGGCACTCCGCAACTTAGTGAGACCCTGTTTCAAAATAAAGAATAAAAAATAGGGCTGGGGGTATAGCTCAGAG